>JACXGK010001578.1:49898-67410 GCA_016801125.1 Novumbra hubbsi | reverse complement strand
AAACATCATCTACTGTGTTATCCTGCAGACAGAGGGGAAAACATCATCTACTGTGTTATCCTGCAGACAGAGGGGAAAACATCATCTACTGTGTTATCCTGCAGACAGAGGGGAAAAATATCATCTACTGTGTTATCCTGCAGACAGAGGGGAAAACATCATCTACTGTGGTATCCTGCAGACAGAGGGGAAAAACATCTTCTACTGTGTTATCCTGCAGACAGAGGGGAAAACATCATCTACTGTGTTATCCTGCAGACAGAGGGGAAAACATCATCTACTGTGTTATCCTGCAGACAGAGGGGAAAACATCATCTACTGTGGTATCCTGCAGACAGAGGGGAAAAACATCTTCTACTGTCATCTACCGCCAACATTCTTTTTTTTCTCCAAAATTCTAAGTTAGACCAGGACCAATTATTGCACCTGCAGTCGGATTCTTGTCTTGGCACATGTTCTTTTGTTTTGTCCACGGAGGTCCAGAGTTCCGGTGGACTGGAAGTCCTGGTCGGTGTGAGACTTGTCTAGGAAAATAACCCGAGACGGCAGACCTTGCTTCCTGCGTTCTGCCTCGGCCTCAAATGTATAGCTGATAGCTGTGGGGAAACATTATGGAGAACCAAATAATGTATTACGTGAGGACAAAGGGATTCCGGTCTTAGTCACTACGTCACGTGGGGTTAGAAAATATCACATACTTAGTTTTGGGCTGTATGAAGCAGGGTTTGCTGTATAGGTAAAGCATGCCTCCACGTTCAAGCTGCAGACCACAAATGGTTATTATTAAATGGGTATTATTCTATTGCAAACAAGAAATACATTTACAGTAGTACAAAGAGATCAGTTACATTTCCAAGGTGATTAGTAGTAGAATCCCATTAACATCTTACCAGATATTGTTGCCGCAGGTTTTCTTTGTCAAGTCAATTTCCTTCGGAGTAATTTTGACATCCTTTTTAATGCTAATAATTGGCTTTGCCCTAGAAAAATGAGTGTTGTGTGAGTTGTTATTGATTATTTTGAAATTAATATATAAGTAAAAGTATACATAAGTGTATATATTGACACGATCATTACCTGTAAACGAGAACTGCATCTGAAAGTGAACCAATGGCAATATCTGGGTATGAATTCATATCTAAATCCATGTTCCCAGCCAGAGAATATCCAAATAACCTGATGTTGTTAGGTTTTCCTTCAAGGATCTGAAATTACAAAAAAAAACAAATCCAGGTGTAAACAGCACTAATTTCATTCCAGTTTGTTAAGCAATAAAACCCTCAGAAACGAACCTGTGCCGGCTTGGTGTTGATTCCATCAGCAGAACCATGATAAATGTACACCTTTCCTGCTCCAAAGTCATCATATGGTGCTCCAATCGCAATGTCTGTAATGAACATTAATATTTCAGTTAGCGGTCTTAACATTAATATAACAACAGAATTGAATGCAGAGAATGTGTAAGGGCAGATACAGATGGACATATAAGGCAGAAACAGATGGACATATAAGTCAGAAACAGATGGACATATAAGGCAGATACAGATGGACATATAAGGCAGAAACAGATGGACATATAAGGCAGATACAGATGGACATATAAGGCAGAAACAGATGGACATATAAGGCAGAAACAGATGGACATATAAGGCAGAAACAGATGGACATATAAGGCAGAAACAGATGGACATATAAGGCAGAAACAGATGGACATATAAGGCAGAAACAGATGGACATATAAGGCAGAAACAGATGGACATATAAGGCAGAAACAGATGGACATATAAGGCAGATACAGATGGACATATAAGGCAGAAACAGATGGACATATAAGGCAGAAACAGATGGACATATAAGGCAGAAACAGATGTACATATAAGGCAGAAACCATTTTAGAGACCTGGGTACCACCTTGATAAGAGTCTTGGTTGATGTCTCCAATGTTCTCCACTGCCAGGCCAAACATGGAGTCTTTGGTTCCATTAAGGCGGACTGGGTTGATCTTGTCCCACTCTCCAGCTTCATTGATGTAGACATAAACAGCTCCTCCAACATCTCCCTCTTTCATGAAGAATTGAGGGGCTCCTACAACAATATCCTGCCACCTGAATATGAAATGAAACAATCCAAGTTTACATCCGAATTTCTGAAAAATTACACCCTCAATAAAAGTTATGAACTTGTCTATAAACTGACTGACCTAAACCTATTTGAGATGCTCTGACCTGAGATGACCAGTTGATGCTAAACAACCTACAGGTGTAATGGAGTTGAATCATTTAGTCATGGAAGAGTGGGACAATATTCTTCTACATCAATGTGAGGGGGTATTTGGTTTCAGTCATTATGCACAACCAGTTATAAAGAGGGTGGTCCAGTTTTCACCCAAGGGCATTGAGTATTGCATGACTTTGTTAATTAAATACATGAATTAACTACACAAATCTTGTCTTTTACTAAAAAAAGAATGACTATATTATTTAAAAACATTGAACATCAGCAAGGAGACAAATCAAAATGTTTTGTCATTTAAATCAGAAAATTGTATTTAAGATACATTTATTTACCATTCAGATGTCAATTTAAAAGACAATTCTTCCAAGAAGAATGGCTAATTTAATAATTGTATTATTCATTTCCTGTTTTTGTAATGTTCTATTAAATATTCATTAGGTCTGGTGGAACAGTAGGAGTGGTGTCACATACCCATCTCCATTCAGGTCAACCACAGCTACATCATATCCAAAAGAAGAAGCCAGTCCAGGGCCTTCCAGAATGTACTCTGGGGAGAGTCTGGCCGATGCGTCATTCTCTTTCCTCAACAGGACCACAGCCCCACAGTGATTAGCCCGTGGTGCACCGGACACAATAGTCAGGCCACGCCCCTTGGTGATGCTGTGGCCAGAATCAAGGGAAAATCCTACAACATGAAATAGGATATTAAAGGATATTAAAGGAATACCTCCATGTTTTTACCATATTACATTGTGTTATGAACACATGAGCAAATTTGCAATGTAAAGAAAACGCGCTGTGGAACATGGTATACATGTCGTCTCAAACCAGCAAAGTAAAATATGTGGAGGCACATATAAAAGTACCAATAATTACTATGGTGCCTTTCAAGCATTATGTAGAAACAAAGACAAGCCAAACCATTCACAAGTTAGCCACCATGGAGATGAAATGGTTAAGACATTTCCGGCACCTGGAGGGTCACAAACCTAAGTAACTATTGGTGGTCAACCGTTCTGTCAGGAGTGGCCTGCTGAGGAGGGGACTTATACACAAACGGATCAGCGTTGGCCGCAGACACACTGGTCACAAACAGGATTCCTGAGCACACAAAAGACCGTTCCCACCGTCAAGGGTCGGACCTACTGTGCCCACCTAAGTAGCTGTTAGCAGGTACAGGCACCAGGTCCGGATCCAGTCGGTGCTCATCTCCGACTTCATAAGGCCCATCGTCATAAAATCCCTTTTCCAACAAAGTGGTGTTCTTTTGCTCTACACGTACAATGCCTAGTGGGGCGGAGAGGGAGAGGTGAATGTGTGAATGGAAACGGGGCTTAAAAATGACCCCGAACAATACATTAAACATTAAACCTTTAAGGGCAATGACACACAGCAAATGTTCAAATCAATTCCACTGTAAGGGTGTTCCCAAACCATTTCTTTACTTTACAATTGGAAATGTATCACGTCCATGTACCTCAATTGAAAAAAAGAAGTAATGGTTTTTGGTAACATTCCACTGGATCGATTGCCTTAACGAGAAGCTACCTTTCCAGTTGTATGCGCCAGGCGCTCCGAACACCACGTAATGGTAGTCCTTGGTGAACGTGGCAGACAGGCCCTGCTGGCAGGATCCAAACCTCTCATGGCCTCTGGATCGGCCATCACAGAACTTCCAGTCCCCCCCGTCTTCATCAGACGATGTGTCGATGGTCAGGTCCTGACTCAGGACGTAGCAGCGGCCTGTGATGTCTCGGGACTCCTGAGCGGTGTCCACAAACAAACGCCTCTGGTAGCGGTGAGCACACGTCTGCAATGACAAGCCGGGGGAAATCGGGTCTTAATCCACCGAGCGAAGGAGTTTGTCAGACAGCGAATATGTTGTATTTATATGGTCCGACTTTGTTCCTTTTCAACATTTGTATTCTGCAGAACGGATGTAAAGTTTCACATGATGGATATATGACAAGTCCCAATGCACGTGGCCAGTTGCACAGTGGCTCTGTAGAATACATCCCCCGACACAGGCTTACCACAATTTTGCCTCCGGGACCCTGGCTGTTAACTGTCACACCCATCCACTGATTCTCCTTGTTTTCAACTCTCACATCCTCTGTGGAAATTCATCAACAACAGGATGTGACATTCAGAATGAATTAGAACAATGACGGTATATAGACAAAGGACAACTTGTGAGGGGAGAGAAATGACACAGGCATGGGTAACACCTCACCTTCATTGTCAAAGTCAATGCGTTCACAATCATCAGAATGGGCGGTGATGTCACAACTGTACAGGCCTCCGGTTATGTTGGCCTTCTGGTTGGCCAGCGCTTTGGCCCTCGGTGCTCCAATCAACAGCCTTAAAAAAAACAAATAATCCAGGAAAACATCTTTACTGATATTTACGATCTATAGACCAAAGTACCGTGACCATAGTAGACGTCAGAGATACCTGGTAGTCATATAGGCTACTGCAGCTGTCATATTAAATAGTTCCTACTGAATATTTCGGACATGTGATTTCATGCAGTGAGTTAGTAACCAGGACTGTACTGAATAACAGAGACCATGGCAAACTGTCCACTACTTGGCGCTTATTACTTCATGATTACGAGTTTCTTCAAGAAACTCGTAATATAACATTTTGGATTTGCTATAAGGAAGGATGTTTAGTATTTACAATGTCTGCCGGTTGTTGTGCTCTAAATACAATATTCTGGGGTGTATGGAGGGAGCCAGAACCTCGGATGTGACGTTTCCGTAGCGCAGTACACTGAGCAGTTGGCGTGGAAACAGTAGAGCAGCCAATCTAATTAGAATGATATTTAATATTGTATTGCAGCTGTCCCACATTAGCTGACAAACATCTATATCATTCTGCCGCTTAGAGACGTGTTGGGAATATTTGACAGTGCTTAAATTATTTGCACAGCATCTCGGTTGATATTTTATGCACAATACATTACACGATTGACTTACGTTGAAATGTAATATTTTAAGTAATATCTTGGCAGGGCTTTCTGTAATGGGCTGCACTTCAGTAAACAAAAACGTGTTCCTGTTAGACTACAACATAGGAGGGAACAGACAGGCCCGGTTGAACTACCACAGTAGAGAGAAACGCTATAGCAGCACATCTCTGGGTCAAATTTTCCAGCCTGGACCTTTAGAGCCACAGCCTAGGCAAAGGAACACAGAAAAACCAGATAAAATGTAGCAGTCTAAGAATGTCTTATTCTGGGTGACAATATGGCATTCTGTGCAGAATGTTTCTAATGTTATATAGATGAAGTAATACTAATAGGGAAACATATCTGGACAATTAATGGGATTATTGTCTATCCAGTTCTAAGTGCTATGCTTAAACGCCCGTGGAGAACAGATACGTTCTGTATAGTGGACCACAAGGTTAACACTTTGTGGGAATCTTTGAGGGAATTTCCACAAAGGGAATCCTCTCTGACCTCTTACACCCCTCTACATGATTCCACTAGCTCTTCCTGAAGCCTATTGATTCCTTGGATAGTGTCACAGACCTTCCTTTACCAAACGGGGGCTTCCTGAGGAAGCTTAATGGTATAAAGGAAGAAGATTGAAGTCCAATGTGTGTCTTGCGCACATTATCGGTAGCTGGTAAAATGCAAATAGTTCAGCCTCAGTCAAAACAAACTATTCTCTCACAGTGTAGCTCAGTGAATTCAAAGCAATGTTTAAGGCACAATGTAGATCCACATTTTGGGAAATCTCTAATTATTCCAGTGTTACTCTTGTACACTGCCCTCTCACATAAATCTGAATAAGATAGTGACATATCTGCATAGTTACACCAAGAGGAGAGTCTGTATTTGCAGTAAGGGGTTCCCAGCAAGGCACGTATAGTTGTAGAATTTGACAAGTCACTGAAGGTTAACATTGACATTTACACGCAACACTCCTGGCTTTACATCTGAAGTCTGGTGCAAACATGAAAACAAGCTGCTCATTTCTAAAGCAGGAAACACATTATATTTTGGCTTATGGATAAGCACCTATCCCCCTGTAGTACTGAATACAAAACAGATTGTCATCTAGATACACAAAAATAATTTGACACTGCTGTAATTTGTTTGCTTGGAGCCCACAAGGGTAAAGGTAAAAAAACATTGCTAGTTGATTAGAACTTTTACCAAACTGGCAGAATACACTGTTTTACACTCCACCTAAAACACAGAAACCCACCTGCGTACCATGAAGGTAGCTGTAATACGAGGGCTACATAAAGAGACAACCTATTCCAATTCCCGTCAACAAGTCTAGAAGACCTGGAGGAACGGCAATGAAGGACAAACCGGAGACTGCGTACACGCAGGGCCAATCAAACGGCAGCACGGTGGTGTAAAGGCCAAATGGGAATGGGAGGGGCGTAAGGTTGGGCGCATCCTGCGACCCCGCTGACCTTTGGACACAGATGTGGTGTGATGCTGCCCCCACAGCTGCACACCAAGAGGGTTCCACGAACTACCTGCAGCTGTTCCAACGGGGTCCGTTTACCCACACCAACACTTGACACTTGCCTGGAGTTGGCCCGTGAAAGCCAGGCCTTTACGAGAATCGGTGGGCTGATCGGGAGCCGCAGCCTGTAAGAGTCAGGCAGGCTGGATTTACTCATAGATCCTGTTCTGCTGAAAGCTCAGTCAGGAACAAAGCCCTTGTTATGTGTGGTTCAAATAGTACCGTTTGACACTGGGAAAAACAAGATTTCCAGTTGGGTCTCGACTGAGGCAAAAAATGCTGCAAGGGATATATCACGTTACATTGGCACATTGGGCTGACATGGGCAAATAAAATGTCCTTTTCTCTGGTTTCACTGTGGGGATATCCTAACCACATCATCGACCGACAGAGCTATTTAAGGAGGAGGTGTCCAATTCATTGTTTTCAGGAGGATGCATTACCGTGTTCAACATATCACATGGAAAAAGGTGTATCTCTCATTATCCCTTCCACTACACAGGAAACTATGTGAATAGTAGGAAGGAAAGGACTTCAGTGTGCCTTGCTCAAAACGAAAAGATTCAAGACAGTAGCCGAATAAGTATAATAACAGCAGATTTGTGGTGCCATAAATAGTGACACATTTGTTGGTTTCACAAATATTAGGACTGACACACTGTTTCCTGTACTGTGTAATGAGCTAGCTGGTCAATAAGTCCAAGAGTTTTATGTTAGTCAGGGCTGCATATAAGCTGGTTAATCAGCGCAACAGCTTTATGTTAGCCAGGGCTGAACATTAACTACATGTGTGCTCAGCTCAGCTTTTACTTGGTTTTCTTATTATCTTAGTTAGTATTATGTAAATCAGAGTTAGTGTTTACGAGACAATTTGTTTCCCTGCAACGCTTAAAGGCATAAAAAGGATACAATGTTTTAATGAAAGCATTATTAGAAACAAACCTAGAAGAAGAACCCAACAAGTAACAGGTTATTCAGTTTCTAATTGAGGTCTTCTTAAGGTCCTGTTAGCCGTCAGAGAATTTTAGAAAGTTTACTAAACTATTGTTTAGTAATTCTCCAAATACTGACTTTTGTTCTACTTATTTTATTGTTCACATGGGGGACCAGATATGAATGGTATGCACTCTGTCACCCTGAATAACGGCATCAGCGAAATTACCAAAGTGTAAAATGTTGTTACTCTACTGCAACTAACAGGTATTAACTTTCCGTAATAAATCTTCACAACCAAGGGTTTCTCAACTCCATTTAAGCTGTTCTGTGACAGTCAACTGCCATACTCCTGAGAAGTACTAAGCTTTTGTTTGTCCTACATACATAATGAAAACAACTATTTATTTTAGAGACTGCTGCTTTAAGCTAGACATAAATCAACAGTGGTCTCTTATGCTTCTATTGTCAATCAAGTATAGAGACGAATTATAGTAACATACACTTAGTATTTTTATATACGTAGAGTAGCTACATATCTACATATTCCACCACATATCATTTTTTTCACTGATACACATTCCTACTTATTACTTGAGTACCTTAAGCATGTTCTCTAAGCTGGAACCTTAGTTATGCGTAATATTCTCACATCTCATACATACTGTACACGCCCGCCACAAGAATTTATATTTAAGTCAGTCGGTATTGCTCCACATACAAGTCAACGGAGTTGAAGGTTATTAAAGGTGTTAATACTAACACCAACAACAAAGATATCCAGAGTAAGTTCCACAAAGAAGGACCTCGATGAGGATTCTCAGCAAACCAAGGCATCGTCTGAGTGATTTAATGAAGCCTGTCCTTCACGTTGTTATCAGGGAACCTCAGTCTGAGTGATTTAATGAAGCCTGTCCTTCACGTTGTTATCAGGGAACCTCAGTCTGAGCCTTTGTGTCTTAAACGTGCTGCAGCAAGTGTCCAGTGTCCCCCTGGCTGCCATTACAGACGGGCTTCATTATTGGATCTCAGCCTGGCTTTGAGGAGACTGTGGATGTGACTGGGCTTTGACATGCGGCATTCCCATGCTGAACGCTGGCAGGTATCAGTAACACACACCTGTGAGGCGTGGTTTTGTCTGCTGGATCATTGAGCTGACCCCTGTAACCTCTCTGGCACCTCAGGGTTGTAAACAAAACACAGGTTCTTGAATGGATGGCGTCCATTCAATCCACCATTATCCGTTAGTCGTCATTTCATTAGTTTTTTTACATTGATATAGAAATTCTGGAGGCAAAAGGTATTTCATTAAATCAGACTTTATAGTTTGCCCCTTTACTATATTATGTGTTGTGGCTAGAATCTGTTGAAATCACCCAAAGTGCCCTGAAAACACTGTGTGGCGTGATATAAACCCTGAAGTGCTCTGTTTGGACCACTGCCCTCAACACTCCTGGTCTAAAGCAATGATTCATCTACTCTCACTGTTGTTGGTCAAATGTCAGGCCACAGATCATTCTTCTTCTCATCTGAACCAGTGTCAACTATCAGAGAATGGATTTCATTATAGCTGCACGTGTATCCACGCCCGCACTGCTGCAAGCTAAGCAGCTCGGCTGCTCCGTCCCTGACACTCCTACAGGGTCGGTCCTGATTGGCCCGGGATACTCCTACTTACCCCTTAACACCACTTTCAACAGCATCTGGTATCCCATCCAGGGGTATCTAGTATCCCATCCAGGGATACCAGATGCTGGTAAAAGTGGCATTAGGAGAATCCAGTAGGAGTCTCTTGTCACTAAAGATCCCGTGCCATTTAATGTAAGAGTCAAACATTTCCTAAATATTACCATGGCCATATAATCATCCTAAGATTAAAATGTGCTCATTATTTTAGCATTCCAGTAAAAAAGGTTTTATTGTATATGTACTATAAGGTATAAGATGTACTATATGTATGTTCAATGCTCTGGAAAGGAATGTCAGCAAAATAACTAAAATGAAAAAAAAAAGTATTTGACCACTTGGCACTGACAAAAGGCAACAACAGACATTTAACTTTCTAAATTACTTGTAGGCATGAATTAAAGGGTTAAATAGGTCTACTTTGGGGGATACATGCTTATGATAGCCCTAGTGTTTCCACTTGTTACTGTCATTACAATTTTCCTATTCATATTCAGAGGCCCCCAACTCAACATCTCACTGGGGGATAGATTCGCTTTCTTTTGAACAAATTCAATTAACATGCATGATGTCTCCAGTGACAAAGCTTGTTACCTCTGGCTTGCCATTGTTAACTTGCAGTCAGGTCCCTGTCAAAGAGAATTCTGAAACACACAATGACTGACCCACGCACCACTGAATATCAATTCTTATTGTGCGCCTACAAGCATTTAACATGCCGATCTACAGAACGTTGTCAAAAAAGTGAACGTCTTTGACTGACTGAATGTCTTTAAAAATGTTATCGGACATTGAATCCCTTTATACTTCTCAAGAGTGATTAACAAATGGATAATACATCTCCACAATGATACAATGATTAAAGTACGGAAATGTTTTCAATAAAACGCGTTCCTTTAAAATAACCAACTTTCTCCCCGTAGTCAAGACAACGGCCCCTTAGGAATTTGGGCAAAGAACCTGCTAACATGTGTCAAGTGATGCACGCACCAACAACGCAAATGAAGACGCACAAAAACGAATCAAAACAGTGTAATTAATTTTAAAGAACTACTGCATTTACAATTTCGACAAAAATAAACAAAACTTACATTCTCTTATCTGAAGGATTAAGTTGCCGATGCATGGCTATAGAGAATCCAAATAAACTCCCCGGATCTCCGTCTTTCCTTAGAACATTTAAAGTATCCAAGTTGAAGGCTCGTATATGGGTCCATTCTAGCAAACAAAAAAGGCTTACATGAATTAGCAAATATCTAGCCCGAAGAGCCATTGTTATAAGATGTAGTGGTACCACTATAATTCAAAATTGTGCCAGTGGCTTCACGTCCCACAACCCTATCTCAAAATTATCTGCTGAATGCTGCTGTTGTTTCCCGGGGTTACGGATTACTACAGCGCCTATCCACGCCCCTCCTCGTCTCTGATACGTCACCACCTTGCTTCCACCAGCAATTCCCATTAAGTGGTCGTCATTTATTAAATTTCCATAAAAGTCAATTTATCTTTTTTCAGAAAAAAATCTGTAGGACATATGTGTGGTGTGATTACATTTTATTCAAAAGACTGACCTGAAATTGCTATATTGGGAGGGACGCAGCGGTTAATGCATTCACTAAACTACATTTAACCCTTGGTTGTGCAGTAACTGCTGTAGGTTGGGAGACCCATGAGGGCGGTGTATATTCAACCAGCACTGCCCTAGCAGGGGAGGCATCACATGGAGGGATTTCTTTGACTCATCGTGCTCGTTAGCGACTCCAATACACTGATTCCCAAAACGTCTTGGTAAAGTAAGCAGTGTCAATGGAAGCAGCACTGCTAAGGGGTATTAGTATAGTAGGATTCATGTCCCAATCTCACCCAAGCTCATTTCAAAATATTGCAATGCAACAAGGTTTAAACATCTGTGCTAGGGGGTTAACATTTGAGGTTGGTGTGGGGCTTTTATGCAATGTATTCATAAACATGTAGTTCTAAAAATTATTATCGAAAGATGTGTCTTAGGACATGGGTCTTAGGACATCTGGCTCTAATGTTGGACTAGCATGCAGGGTTTTGGCAGACAATAAAAGTAATTTCGGGATATGGATGGACAGGTCATCTGTGCAGCTAATCAGTACATATAGATATTATGAACCTCCCAAATCCAGGCAGACAAAGACATGGGTAGGGTTTTGGCACTCAGACTTATTCCGTCTCTGCCTCAAGCCTTTTGTGTTCATTAAGCTGCAAGGAATGGAGCTTCTCGCATTCAGGCTCCATGAAATAACAGGGTCAGGGAAGGAGTCGTGTCAGTCAGTCCAAGTCTGTTGTCATTTTAAAAGGTCCTTTAAAAGATGGATTTTGTTTTACAGACAATAATCAATAGGATAGGATTGTGATCGTTCCTACTTAAAATGTGGCTTTTAAAATATGAATGACCATTCAGCCGGACAACACCTGGTGGATACAATGTTCATAAATATGTAATGACTCTTAAATGAAGAGGTCTTTACATTCATAGCATGTCTCGAATGTGGGCAGGAGATTGAGCAAATGACACCAATCTCTTTTCCAACAAGCAGAACACAACAAAGACAGCTATACCCTCATCTGCTTGAGACACATTGGGAACATAAAACATTTGAATGAGTCAGAGCCGCTGTTGGGGCAGAATGATAGAAAGTGACTGTGTGTCATCGAAAGCATCCAGAGGGGCAAGCTGCCCACGGCCTGGTCTGATAAACTGGAGGGCAACACTGTGAATAACACTCTTGTTACGACACTGCCAATTCAAAATGGGGAATTTCAAAGGCATGACAACAATTTGTGGGCATGCCACACAACAAAAGTGTATTTATGAGTATATTTTAGGCTTAAGGAATACTTATTTGAAATGTACCTTCAGATACCATATTTCACACACATCTCGCAACAAATCACTTTTCCACACATGGTAATAACAAATCTAATAGATTTTTCACACAAACAGGATGTTGAGAACACATCGCACTGGTCTTTAAACCTTCTTTACTCTTTTTAAGTCACTTTGGAATACAAATAATAATTACATGTTGAAACGCAACTGTATTTCTCATAAAAAAAATATTTTGCTTTCAGCACGGCTTTAAGACGTTTTACAGCTTAAACCGACCTGAGCCTTATTCTCAATGCAGAAACAAGACAATGTGGGCTTTGTAGAGACCTTAAAGAAAGGTCTGCCCCCATTGTAACTGTTCAAAGATTATAGAGGAAAGAGAGAGAGAGCGAGAGAGGAGTAGAAGGAGGGAGGCAAACAGATTTATTTTCTTCCTACTTTCTGCAAACGACCAAGAGGTTAGGAGGTGCCAAAGCCTGCTCATTTTAAAGGCAGTATTACTGGCTTCAGTAAAGATGTGTGAGAACACAAGGTTTGGGGTTATGGAGATCACAAGACCAAAGGCATGAGACAAGGAGGAGGTCTCTGAATGGAATCCAGTTATGTCATTTGGATGAAAGAAAAGTACAGTTCATGTTTGTTTGTAGCATTACGCACACAAATGACTCAAGCTAAAGATTCAAAGTCAATGGTTGATATATAGCTGTTGAGTTCTAAATATCATTAAAAAGTAAATGTATGATGGCTGTTGAGTCCGAAAACAACAATCTTAACAAATATATAAAATTGCATCTGAGTCAAGATGTTATCCTAATTCTTTTCAACCACTAAAGACATAAAAGTGACACATTCCTGATATTACTAATTCCTAGGTTAGCAATGCATTTAATTCTGTGAGCTTCCTGATGTAGTTTAAGTCTCCCGATCTTGTTCCCTCTTCTCTCTCCTTTTGTCGTTTTGGTGGTACAAGCATTTTACTAAATACAATCAACTGAGAATGTCCCCAGTTCCCAACAAAAAGACAATTTCTTTATATAAAAGCAACTTGCCGTAAAAGTTAGATTAACCAATAATGGGATGCTGTGTAAAATGGAATAAAACAGAATGCAATGATGTGCAAATCCTTTAACACAATATTCAATAGAAATCATATTCATCTGAAATTATGAAACAGACATTTTTTTTTACTGTTCCTTGAAACATATATGACCAATTTGAATTTAATGCAAGTAGCACTATTCAAAAAAGTTGGGACAGGGGCAACAAAATACTGGAAGTTATGTGACACAAAAACATTTATTTGGTCAATTGGCAAACGGTTAGTAACATGATTGGGTATAAAAAGAACATCCCAGAGAGGATGAGTCTTTCAGAAATAAAGATGGGGAGTTGGTGAAAGACCGACGTATTCTTGATGTGCAAGCAAATCAAGATTAATCAAATCAAGAATAATGTTTCTCACCATAAAATTCCAAATCATTTGGGGATCTCAGTACTATACAGTACACGATATCATTAAAAGATTCAAAGAATCCAGAGAAATCTCTGTATACAAGGGACAAGGCCTAAAAACCAATTGAATGGCCTTGATCTTTAGGCCTCCAGACAGCATTGCATTAAAAACGCAATTCTGTACTGAAAATCACTGCATGCAGTGAACACTTCCAAAAGCTATTTGTTGCTACTATAATATTAAGTTTACCATGCAAAGACGTAGCCAGGTATAAACAATATCCAGAAATGCTTTGGCATTCCCTGGGCCCAAGATCATTTTAGGTGGACTAAGGCAAGTGGAAAACTGTCCAGGGGTCTGACAAATCAAAATAGTTTTTGGGACCGCATCCTCTGGGCTAAAAAGAAAAAGGAGCATCCAACTTGTTATCGGTGCACAGTTCAAAAGCCAACATTTGTGATGGTATGGGGGTGCATTAGTGCACATGGCATGGGTAACTTGCACATCTGTGAATGCACCATTAATCCTCAACAATGTATATAGGTTTTGGAGCAATATATGCTACCATCCAGGCAACGCCTTTTTCTGGGAAAGCTTTTTTCAGCAGGACAATGCCAATATTATATTATTATAATGAACAATTCAGCCTGTTCTTCTGTGTTAATGTCCAGCATTTTGATTAAATTGGTTAAATTCATGTTTAAGGGTCATAAAGTCACCAGCACCTGGTATGAAGTGTATCGTTGCATAATCAAACTAGTATAGAAAATAAACCAAATACAAAGGTAGGATCTTAATATGAGCCGATTCACTACAGCGAGAACAATCCTGCAGCAACAGGAAATCTGAATTATTATGTGGATAATTTAATTAATTTTAAACATAAAATGAACTACAAATGTTTAAAAATGACTGCATTTCAGTAAAGTTCTCTTGAGACAGGGTTAACAAATGAAAATCCTACATCTGTTAAGATCGGTGCCATCCATGGCTTTCATGTCCACTATAGACCTGGGTGGTTGTGTAATACAAGCTCTTAAAGAGGTCAGTTTGTTATGCCAGATTGTCTCAGGTCAGTGGCACAAGTAACCTGAGAGACATTGCATATTGAGGACAGACACAGGTGAGTCTCCACAGGTGAGAGAGTCTTTCTTCAAAAGATGTTTCCATTTGATTCATTGAGAGGAATGTATACAATATATATATATATATATATATATATATATATATATTCGCCTACATGTGACAAAATACACCAATGGTTAAAATATATATGTTCCTTATATGTTGCAATAGCCTACAGGCATTTTGCTATTTAAAACCATTCCCACATGTCCTTATGTTGCACTAGGAAATCGATTAAGCTTCTTTAAAAAAAAAACGGGATCTACGAAACTAATCGCTATCCGCGGAATTTCGCTACACTCGCTGTTAATGTGTCGTTTGGAATAAACTGCCCATATCAGTCTACAGGCTATATCGAAAATGCGTCAAGGCAAACCTTTATCTTCACTCGATACACACGTTCCAGCAAATACAAAAGCAAACCCCATCGTTTCCTGCCTGGGAGATTACCGTACAGGCCAGATTGAATGCACAAGACATTCCTAATTGTATTTCCACCAATTAGCTAGAACTAGTGTGCATTAAATGCAGAAAGCTGGCTACGTTAGAAGTGTGTGTTTGCTAGCCAGGTGTTTGAATAAATGACATCAGATAGATAGCTAATCAGGGTTTATGAATTGTCAATCAGTTTTCATTCGTCTTATATTTTATACTACTTTCTGTAGTATTTCTGTAATAATACTTTCTGTTTGCGCGTATCTAATGTTTTTGCCTATATTACTGAAAAGCCAGATTTGACCAAAATCATTCCTGGAAGCGTGCAAAAGCAACGTGATTGCGATGTGCACTGAGAAGAATAAAATTAACAACTAGTCTACAAAAACAAATGGGAAATATACCTAATTTGTGGGATTTTGATGGTATATACAGTATACAGTATATGATGGATATTTGAAGGTATGTTTTTTGCATTTTTAGTCTTGCTAAATGTTTGTCATATTTAAATATGTAATAAACATATATGATAATAATTGTAAAATATATGTTAAGTGTTAATGTATATGGCCATATAGTATGGGTTCAAAGCCAAAAAACTGCTGTAACATTCGTATCAGAATGGCTGGTACATTTCCATGGCATATTAATGCAAGAATGCATGCCAAGCCACAACTGTTGCTATCATTCGAAAGCAATTTTTTTGTTTTTACCCGATAGTGAAGAGAGGAAGGACGTCTTAGACTGATAGGAGCCCGTTTGACATTAATGGGCAAAAGGACTGACATGTTAGAAAATGCCTATGCCTGTTTGAGGGAACGTCATTGTTGTTGGTTTTCCATGTTTGTTATTTACAAACTCATGATATTCACTGAGATCCATCTACATATATTTTTTATTATTTAAATGACAATGATTCCTAATTTTAAATTTGAAGTTTTGTGACTGGAATGTATTTGTTAGGACACTATTATCACACTGTCATTAGGATTTGGCTGACCTTGTAATCGATGCTGCTGTTCAGATTGGAGGCCTGGCTCCTAAAGTTACACTGAGGTGAAATCAAAGCTGGCTGGCTGAGTAAACCAAACTCACAAGTTATCGGACTGTGTCCAAAGAGCACAGCGGGCATAGCACTCATCAAGGCATGTAGACAACTGCCGTTACACCCCATTTGACAATCCCAGACTGGTCACTGCAATGCAATGCAGTGACAGATGCACCGTTCGGCCATTAGGGAGTGCAGAACTGCTTAGTCATTACCACTCCATCTGTCCCTCTCATTTATTACACACTGGCCTATTGTCATACCGTAATTCAGTTCTCAACATTAAGCAGAGGAAATGTGTTAAGGGATTTTGATGTATTGTCATTCATGACCTGTGTGCCTTTAGGTAGAGAATGTTGCTTTCAAAGGCTTGGTTGTTGGTTAGATACCCACAAGGGATTAATATACATTTTAAGAATAGAAAGAGTGTCTGTTAAATGACTAGAATCCATTTTAACGCTTTTATAATTCACCTCAAGTAGCTCTAATAAATCACTATCCGCACATTGTTATTTATGTAGAGGCTGCTTTCACATGATTTCAGGTCAGAAGGATTTCACGCAGAATTTTGTTACAAGATTGTTTAAAGGGATATTTGGGTCTCTTGCACATTAAACTAGTTTGGCTTTTGCCATTACCACTCTGGACAGAAAGATTATGTTTCTGTTTCTGTATGTTTGTATATGTTTTTAAATTCACCATAATATTACCCAAAGAGGAAAATCAAGGGTCTTCTAAGACCGCAAGAGTATGAATAAATACAGCTCCGATCTCTCTGCAACACTTCAAAACAATATGTTTTCACTTCTAATGAAATATATGTAAATGAAAAAAATATAGAACCCCAAAGAAAACTTACAATGAACTTGCTTAGGAAATGTATCCATTTTAGCAAAGGTAGTCACAGCTATTAAAACTGGAGCTCAAAGAGCTTGTTCCGGTTTCCACAGAAAGTGCGTGAACACCTGGTAAGTGAGTGAGGGAGATGCTGAAAGCTTCAATGAAAAGGCTCTGGTCAGTGAGTGTTTTGTCTGTAGCAGTGGATGTGTGATATGTGCTGTTAAATCCCACTGTGTGAAAGGGAGAGCCCCTGATCTGCTCCTGTTGTGACAGTGGCACAGCCCTTTGTGGAGAAACCCCTGGCAGTAAATCTGCTCTGGCCCCCCTCACAAAGGACTGCCTCCATTTATGACTCCTGGTGGGGGGGGGGGGGGGGGTTGCCTCTGAATAAACAAAAAGGGGAG
>JACXGK010001578.1:20506-49798 GCA_016801125.1 Novumbra hubbsi | reverse complement strand
TTTAATAGGTATGCTGGTTTATTCATATCACAAAAAATTGCTAATTGTCCTAATATGTAATAAATAAAATGTGGATATGCTGTCTACTTCAAAATTTAGTTAGGTATTGAAAAGTAAATGAGGGCAACCTCTAAATACAATTCATTTTAAGACAGTATCTCCTGATAAACTCAAGTGTGTCTTTTTCTTATCAGAATTAACCAAATGAATTGTTTCAAAGTGTATTTTCCTTCCCATAGTTTATTGTTTACTGCCACCTGCCCCTGGAGGTTATTGTTGTAAAAATACACTGCTATTTGGAAAAAGCCAGCATGATTAATTCTGCGTAAACATGCTCAGTCAAAAGAGCATCGCCAAGCACAGCTCCACCTCCAAGCACGGCTCCACCTCCAGCACGGCTCCACCTCCAAGCACGGCTCCACCGCCAAGCGCAGCTCCACCGCCAAGCACGGCTCAAATATAAACTTCTGTGTATTCCTGCATCGGTGGAAGAGCTACTTCAATGACCCCCAGAAACCTTACAGAGCTCACTCGAGGACATTATATACATAAGAAGTATATCAAGTACATTAAAGAATAATTCCAATGTCATGGCATACATTCATGTTGATGTTTTAATTATGTGAGTGAGGTTTTATGTAATTCATTTTGTGCCTTACAACAATGGTAACAATATGTCATTACTAGACATTCACCTGATGAACAACAATGTTTAAACTTTACAAATGGATAACCAAGGCACTGTTGCTGGAATCTGACAGCCGCCTGTCACTCGTTAAGTCACTTAAAGTTAAGTTAAGTTACTCAATCTAAACTGAATGCCCTTATAGATCTGAATATACTTATTGCCTCATACAGAAGGTTGGTGGTAGATGGTTCCATCTCAGTTGGGAGGGTCTTGCAGCATCTAGTTGGTTCTGACAATTTATGAGATTTAGGATTGTGAGGGTGTGTTAAGAGCCTGCTAACAAAGTAGGGTGGCCCACACACGATTAGCCTCACTAAAGTACTGCAAGCTACCATGTGTAGTGTGGATGCTCTCCCATGTTGAAAGTGTAAACAGTAACAGATTTCTCTTTAGTGGAATAACCCTGACCTTCAGGCAAAAATCATTAGCATCTCCTGTTTTGCCCAACTTCACAAGAATTCCAAGGAAAACAACAAGTAAACCCCCTCCCCAACAGCCAACTTCTGCATGAAGAAAGGAATGGTTGCTTTTGTATAAGACGATAGAATAGCAAAAAGTATCCGTCACCCTGGATACCCGGAATTCCAAACTGGTAACAGGGTGGACAACAACATACCCTGGGTCACATGGTTTATTAACTACAGTATCACATGAATTAAATCCCGACAAGGATGTTCTGATGACGGTGTGACCTTTGGCTTGGTTTGTTAAGACGTCGTGATTTTCAGTTATCCCCATGATCAAATCTCTCTGCTGTGAAGCTCTGGATCACCTGTGAGCAATGTTGCATAATTTCACCTTCTCCATTCGTCAGCGACCTAATTAATGGTGTGTCACGATTCTGTGTTGATGACTGATTGCCCTTGTTGAAACCTCTGGGCCCTTGGCTGCTTTAATGAGTGCTTGGCCAGCCAGGGCGCCCATCCCCCTCCCCATTGCTGAGCCTGCTGCTTGAATTCAATGAATCATTTGAAACCACTCAATCATGCAAAATGATCACAGGTGAGACCTACGCGGTGTCTCTTCTACTACGCTTCTTTTGCTTAATCTGCCGACAGCCCTTCCATCCAGTCATCAAAAAAAAAACATTGGGTATATTTTCTTAATAATTATCATTTCCACTGGGAGGCTTGTTCGTCTTTCTGGTAAGTTTCATCACTGCAAAACAAGATGAATCCTGAACCATTGTGTTCTTCCTTCAGCCAGCCAGCCAACGTTATATGAAACAGAGCTCCTTAAGGGCCATTCCAATAGATGAAGCTTGAAGTATGTCTTCATTATTCCAGAAGTGGCATTTGGCTTCTCGTCAACTATAGCATTACAGTGAGGAGCTGAAAAAAAGAGCACATTATTTACTCCAAGTTACTCCACTATACATTCTCACATTATGGTGTCTGGTCTCACGTTAGCACTAGGACGCTATGCTGAAGGACAGCTGAGAAAGATTTGTGGCTAAGTGTTAGCATGATGGATTTATGCCTACAAATGTTAGCATGATGGACTGCGTTCCTCTGCAGCTCAATTAGCCCTCAGTAGAATGAATTCCCTCTGCTGTCTGAGGTGTGGTCCCGTCTGCAGTGCTCACATCAACCCAGGGCCAATTGGGTTGCCATGGAATCATGCCAAGCCAATGTTTCTCAGGTGGAGCTGGTTTAAAACAGGTCGCATCTCCACTTGAGGCACAGCGACATTGGATATGAGCAGTGGAGCAGAATGCACAGAATGCACCAATTTGTCAGAATTGTTATCTGGGCCCCCTGAGATCCAGCTGCCGTATCCAAGACAGCTGATATTGAACCTGTACTGAAACATGTCTGAAAACTAAAAATGGCAAGATGTGTTTGGCATTTTAATAAGGCTCAATTGCTAAAAGGTTGGGCAAATATAGCTTAGGGATCTGTGGTTGTTGGCAGTATGAAGCTATATGAAGCCAGAGATGGGGGATATGAGTGGGTAAACACTAAGCCGACAAGTAGACTCTAACTCAATGGGGATTCAATGTATCTTCTAGTAGGGAAGTGTGTGCAACCTTGGTTTTACCTTGGTTGATAAAGATTGTCTGCAGTGTGTATTAAAATAAAGGACAGACGGAGTGATAGAGAAGCACAGAAATATCACCATGTTATCATAACAGCCATGAAAATAGACAATAACAGTGCCCAGCAACCTTGTCTGTCCTTGTTGTGTCTCTGGCAGGATTTGCAAGAGAAGAATCCAGTCAAAATAAATACTGTGTGAAAAAATAAGGACCCACACCTAATAAAAACAAATTCATTTCTAAATGTAACATACCAAGCACATCTAACATCTAAGATGTTCTGTGCACAATATTTAAAGATATTTTTTCTAACTTGCCCTGTTGACTGTCCACGATAATGCATAATTGATGAGCATTTAAAAAAGCATTAAATAATTCATAATGTAGCAGCATATGCAGTAGGATGTCAGTAATGTATGTGAACTGGCCACAAAAAATATACAGTCAATACAGGTTTTCTTCCTTATTTAAAAAAGACCTAACTGGAAATCCCCTGTCAATTGAAAGCTCTGTGCTGGTATAAGCTGTTCAAATAACCATCAGCAGATTTTCACACATTCCTCTTAACAGTACTCATTATGTCAACACATTATAACCCCATTTGCAACAGCAGACTGAAGTGTCTGTAGCGAGATGGATCCAGACAACAGACTGCTTCAAATTCAACCACCTAAACTACTGCAATTATGACTAAGATGCCAGATAACAGACATTTAAAACACTGTGGTCTCCTGCTGAAATCAAGGTGTGGTAAGTCACGTTTACTCTGAAAGGCCCGGCATCTGCTTCTGGACTTCCTACATAATCCTCATTTCAGTAAACACTGAGCCGATCTGCAGTACTGCCCTATGCTGAAGAACAGTGCCAATGAACGGGAAAACTCAGACAGACAGCCAAATCAATAAACTCAATACAACCAGGACCTCACAGCTCGGAATTATTGATAGGCAATAAACTATGAGCATCACCAATCTGGGTGGTAGCGCTGAGCGAAACATTATCGGTAGGAGTTGTCCCCCACCCCCATGCTATCTTTAATGTACAAGGGAGAATACTGAGACCAGTGTTGACAACCATCTGGGCCCGCAGGCAGTGCCGGCCCCAGCATTTTGTGGGCCTTAATCAAAATTGTATTTAGTGGTCCAGGGCTCACAAGCAGTCTGGGGCCCCCTGGTGGACACAGGGGCCCTAAGTGGCTGCTTATGTTGCTTATGCCTAGGACCTGCCCTGCCCACAGAGTAAAACCACACTGAGATAGTGTCACATCATTGTGAAATACCACCATTCCAAAGTGACTCACGCATTGTCAGTGGTTATCTGCTCCTAAACTGCTTCTGACAGCACTTACATATCTCATGCCAAGTATTTGGACCCTGTTTCGTGTTAGCCAGCCCCCTGAGCAAAACCAATGTGGGATCGAGGGACCAATCGGCCCCCAGGGGCCCTCTTGTGGCTCACAAGACAGGCTTAACTCTTTCCACAGAGCCAAGCAGAGGAGCAGTGATCACTGTAATCTTTCCCAGTCACTCTGAAAAACTGTACGCTGAATGTGCTGGCTAAAAAACAGTGTCTGTCTCTGGCTGTTCTTTAAGTCTCAGTCACTTGCAAATGAACAACCCATGGTATGGAGCTTAAAGAGACTAACGACAACTACTCGTAACCCTGGTTTAAATAGTGTGTTTTTGGATGTCCGCTTATTTCGTGAGCTCAGACATTCTCTCCTAAAATAACAAGCGATAATAGTGTGTTTTTGGATGTCCGCTTATTTCGTGAGCTCAGACATTCTCTCCTAAAATAACAAGCGATAGAGAGACAGGTCAAGGTCAACGCTCCTTCATTAACTGCATGGGAGCAGACTCTTTTGGCCGTGGTTGGACTATGAGGTTGTTGCTAGCTGAGCACAGTAAGACTGTGGCCATCCTTAATGGGCTGTGACAGGCAGCCCCCATCGGTCCAGCCTGGGAATGGAGCGCTGGGTCCCGGGAAACAATGGGTAGATATATCCCCCTCATTATGTGTGGAAGAGGGAACCCAAGCAGCCTGGCTCTGCTTGACAGGCCGGGGAAACTCCAACTGACCACGTTGACCACAACAGATGGCCACGGCAGAGCTATATGCATGCTTTAGAATGATTATTGTTGTTATTATGAGTAATAGCTATACGAATGATAACGGTGTTTAATTATGATCTCAGCATCTGCTCTATAGACCTAACATCATGTTCAATGTAAAGTGCTTCCTGAAATGACAAAAGAAAATATTACAAAAAAGGCCTACAAAACATTTACTTATAGGCATTCTTATCTTATTAAATATGTTTTCAGGCCAGCTCGACTGTGAGAAACCACCCCATTCCCCTGGAATGGCAGGTGCCATGCTCTTCTGACCTACCAACGTGGACCCTACGATTGTAGACAAATGGGTTTTGTGTACAGGTGTAGCCATTACTTGCTGCCAACTGGGCAAGATCTGACAAAAAGCATGAGGCATATGGAGTATGTGTGTTCCGAAAACTGTTGTATTACACTATTCTTCATAATCATATATTGCTACGTCTGCTTGTCAGGAAGAATATAGTAGAGGAGAGGCAATAGTTTAGACCTCAAAAATGAATACCATGAATAGCCATTGATTCTCTGTCACGATGATGTGCACTTGCTGTCTTATATCAAAAGGTCATTTGATAAGATGGAATGTTCATCTTGACAGGGCCCTTAGGGATCTGCATCACTGCCTGGCTGCAGTGAGACAGAAGGACGCATTGTTTCTTCTGTCTGCTAAATGAGAGAAAGCTGACCTCTAGGGGGCGTGCGAGGGCCACACTGGACAACCATAGTAACACACAGAAACATTACTCGCAGTGTTATTTCTTATATGGCTGTCTTTGGTTCTCGGCCTGCATTGCTTGCTCTGCAGGGTTTTGGGCTGGGTATAAGTATTAGCACTTTGTGACATGTATCTGAAGATTGCTTAATTGAATACATGTAATGGATTTATGACTGTTACATTTGAACTATTAAATTTGAAATACAAGTTGTTTATGCGTTAATTCTAAATAGGAGAAGTTTATTACAGTATTTTGAGTTGCTTGCTAAAATAACTGCTGCAACAGAAAACATCCAGGGAGACAGGTGTTGTTGTCTTTGAAATAACTTAGGATCTTCATATGGTACCGTCGAGACTTAAATGATTTGTAATGTACCAACTACACCTTCCTTTCCTGGAGTGTGCTCGGTTTATTATACCAAGATAAAGGTTAATAAATGACTACGAGACAACAGATCACAATGCATACCTAGGTGCGGAAATGTCACTCAGCGCGGTGTCACACTGTCAGGCTGTCCGTCAGGGATAGGGGATAGCTAGTTCTGGGAAATGCAGAGGAATGAAAAGGTGTCTCCTTATAGAGGACGACAAACATTAATTTATTCAGAAGTTCTCCGGGAAAGAATACCTGATTTTGCATTATTGAGATGTCTTGACAAATCTGAGAAACACAGAGGTAATCTTCGCGTGAAAGTAAAACTAGCACCGAAAATGTTTTAAAAGTAAATTCATGCATCAAAGGTTGCTGCCATCTTGCGGTGAAAATTGAAATACCAGTGGCGCAAGGAACTGCTTGAAGTCCCACTATATAAACGTTCTCTCCTCGATATATTGATATTGACAATACATTACCATTGCTCTTCTTACAGATTTTGCTATTTTTGTCAATAACCGGCCACATTATTAGAAGAAGAAAAAAAAAAAGATTCAGGTACTTCAGCGGTGTTTTCCAATAACTTAAATGACCTGGTCTTCTTTTCGCCCAGTTGTGTTATAGTGCTCGAAATTGAGATCTTTTTTGGAGGTCTGTCGCCCTGGTACAGTAAGGTGGGTCTGCGCTTTGTTATCATCTCTGGCATCCCCATTTCAACGTAAAGGACTCGTGTTCTATGCTGCCGCCACTTGAGGACGCTAGGCTACCACGGCGGGTTGAGAGGGCCTTAGTATTACAGCCTAGGGGTTCTACGTGTTAGGCTCTTTGTCAATCATACTCTACGCCAAAAACCAAAAGGTGAAGGGAACACTGTCAGAATATGACTTCAAACTGTAGTTTTGGTTCAATTTAATCTGGTGAGTAGTTCAAAATGTTATATACATTTTGGGCAGATTGGTGGAGCATAGATGCTTGCAATCCATTTCGTTACGATATGATTTTTTCGATTACAAAAACGTCACTTTTGTTAAAAAACATAACATTGAACCATGTCCCTGTACATAGAATTTGGACTTCGCTAAAGTCGATTTCTATAATATCGCATGCGTGCGTAAGTGGTGTAGTCATTGGTAAAAGTTGAATTAATTCATTTGGGGAATTCGCTTGAGAATAGGTGGGTTTGTGTTTACATTTGCTTGCTACAACTGGAAAGTTGCTTCAAATAGCAACTTTCTTTATAACAGATGAATATCCTCTGAGTATGATAATACATTTGATTTAATCTCATGTTTTAAACCTAGGCTGTAGAAGTGTAATAATGGGGCTACATGTTGTGAGTTGTCAATCCATGCAATGCCAACGAGCAGGATAATTAAATTGATACTCTGAAATACTCCAGTATAGTTGTCAGACAGACATCCTGTACTCATTGGCTGCCTCAGATATACCAGCTCTGCCTCCCACGTGATACTGGATAAATGCCCGCCCGCTAGCATCCTAGGTAGCAGACAATCACAGACCACTGTGAGAGGGACACACCTTCGTCGTTTTTTGGCTGTTCACGGGGATGCCATTTTACACTGAAAACTAATTTAATCCACTAGATTTAATCATTAATTGCAAATTGACTATTTAAATTGCATTGCTTCCACCACATTTTCCGTCACAACTTTACCAACACGATGACCGAAGTTTTTGACAGTCTAAATACAGATATGCATTCTAACCAGATTACCTCGAGCAGTTACCACAGCTTGCACAAGTCGCAGGAGTCTCCAACGTTACCAGTATCGACGGCGACGGACAGCAGCTTTTACAATAGCCAACAGCCGGGACACTGCGCCGGGTCCCCATATGGTCAGCTCGGGACTTACCAGTACAACAGCAGTGGTATGGGTACCGTTCAATACAATACCAAACCTTACGACCTTGGTTTTAACTCCTCGTATGGCAGCTACGGCTCCTATGGTTCGAGTACTTCGCCGACTCCAACGGATCCAGGTAAATACCGTTTCAGTGTTTTCTTATTCACATGTATTAAGTGAAGGCTAAATGCTGTTTAGACCAAAATGTTACTCGTTTCCAATTATTGTTTTCACATATTTCTCAGAGAAGGATGAAAGTGAACCTGAAATCCGAATGGTAAATGGAAAACCAAAGAAGGTCAGAAAACCTCGAACTATTTATTCAAGCTTCCAACTGGCCGCTCTTCAACGGAGATTTCAGAAGACACAGTACTTGGCTTTACCAGAGCGAGCCGAGCTGGCAGCCTCAATGGGCCTTACACAAACCCAGGTTAGTGGGGCGCGTCTCTAATGCATTCAGTTGCTTTCAAATCTATATCAATCGGGGAATATTATAGCCTGGCTCAGGATACCTGGCTAGACTTGGCTAGACATATATTCATTTTTATCCAGAATTGGTTGTTTATAGTTGACTTACTGACATGGCTGTAATACGTTTAAAAATACGCTTTAGAACAATAATAACAATGTGCTCCTTTTTAGGTGAAAATCTGGTTCCAGAACCGTCGCTCCAAGTTCAAGAAGTTGTGGAAAAGTGGAGAAATCCCCCCTGAACAACATGTGGCCACCAGCGAATCTCCACCCTGTAACTCTTCACCCGTCACAGCTTGGGACTTTCCACAGAATCAAAGAATGAATAATGTAAACTCCAGTTTACCTCAGAGCAGCAGCCCTGCAAATACGACTGCACCTTCTTTTTTGGCAAACTATTCCTGGTACTCATCAACGAACTCTACAACACACCTTCAGCCTGGCCCGCTAGTCCAGCACCATCACAATGCCGCTTTGAGCGCCGGGACAATATTTTAATACAACTGACTCTAACTCGGAGGATACTGGTGAAACTGAAAAAAGTTAATTCTATATTTGACAGACCTAACCAAGTGAACTTTACGGTTAACTTTGGTCAACTTCACTTATAGGTTCCAGGTGCCCGTGGAAATTCGAAATGTTACGGTGTACACACCGGCAAAAACTTTTCAGATTTGAACAGTTATTTTTGTATTTATTTATTGTGTTTATTTGAATGGATAATGTGTATAAATCAACCACTAATATCCAAAGCAATCAGAAAAATGCTTTTACGTGCGGGCGTTACTTCTGCATCACTGAAAGTAAAAAGTTGATTGCAAGATGTGAACAACTGTCACACATGTAGCACAATTTTTAAATGTATCGTGCCTTTGGAAAATGACCTCAGTTTTGTTGAACCATTTTGAAAAATGTTTTACATGTACACGGATGAGTAAAGGCATATTCTTTAAAATGATTTGATATTTTGTAAATATAAGGTAAGTTTGACTGTGCATATTTCACTACATTATTTTGTTATGCCGTCCTGTCATTATTTTTTTATTTTTGGGACAAATACCTTCTTATCCTTCGTAAGCTACTGATTGTCCCATATTCGAAATTACTTCTATAACATTTTAATGGTATATTGTTTTTAATTTATTGTTATTTTAGCTGTGTTTCCTTTATATGATCAGACTTTATTTAAATAAAATGTTTTTGGTGCAAATTGTGTTTTTGTAAATGTTAAAAGAATTAAGAAATTAGCATAGGCTTCAAAATGAGTTTATATAATTTCGCATTCATATTTTAATACAGTTTATACGTTTTTAGAACCACACTAAAGTTTTCTGAATTAGTCTACTGTGAAGAAACCTATATACTCCTCCATTATTTAGCACACCGCCTGAAGTGTTCGGGTACATTAAAATAGATGTTTCCGAATTTGTACTTTTATGGACCATTTTAACTCACAAGTCGTAATCATCGCAAGGTAGCTCGATAAGTTGTTTGTGTTTCTTATCGTACAGCGCACATTAAAAAATCATTTTGTTATGCATTTGTATTCTTTAGGTATTGTTTTGTCTGAAGTTTAATAGACGCGTTATATTAATCTGGTTTGGTAAAGTTCGGAGAACCTGTTAACGACAAGATTAACAGAGCGGAGACAGTGCGCCCGGGGCGCGGAGGGCGCGGGAGTATTCCAAGGCACGCTACACGCCTTGGCATGCGAAAGGGAAGATGAGGGCGTATGACTGAGCTCAAGCTCTCAGACTCTCTGGAGTCAGAGCTCGGCTCTCCAGACATTTTATGAACTTAGCCCAACCAAAAAAAAAAAAATAGTCCCAAGACCGCTTGAAGCTAAACAACATGGAAACATTACTCACATCTTGTTCACTCACACAACACAAGGCCATACTGATTCGTGCTTATAAGAGGAACGGCTGATGTTATATTTTATGCAGACTACATTATAGCCAACGCCGTTATTTAACTTTTCTTTTCTTTTACATGTTTATCAGATAATAATCTCAAAATGTGATCCTGGTTACTTGATCTTCTGTTGCAAAATGTATGGATAAAAATAGATACTTATTGCTTATTCTTCTGTGTTTTCATTATTACGATTATTTATATTACATTCACTAAAACACATACCCACCTAGTTCTCCAAATGACTTGTTGGGACGGTACACATAGCCTCTCAGTATGTAGCCCATTGGACAATCGTTTCCCAGCTTTGATCATCTGCTCATCACGTCGACCCGTGCTTTTTATGGATGAGTGATCATAAGCCACAAAGTGGAATCGTTTTGCATAATAAGGATGTACCTTGTCAGTGATTGCCACATTACAAGATGGAACATTCTCTCTGGGGCAGTCGTTGCTTTATCTTGATATGAGGACTCCCTTGGGGTAACAGGCCTACCACGTTGAGTGATCCTGTAGAGAAAAACCAATATTACACACATTTGCTTGTAGACTATGGTGAATACCGGTATAGGCGATGCTTATACATCTGCACATATATATTCTTAATTAGACGTGCTTTAGTAAGATCCACACATTTAGAACGCGCCGAGATAGTGCGTTTATGTGCGTGTATTTGATTGTTTTCCTGGGTAAATTTGGATGGAAAAATCTCTTCATAATCAAATGTATTAATTCAACTCCTTCGAAGAGTCTAACAGAGCAGGTCCCCTTAGGTAACATTGAAATATTTATCAATCTAAACTTTGTCATAATAAATTAAAAAACTATTAGATTTTATCTGACCAATAGAATTAACTTATGTTTACCCTCATATACGCAAAGTACCATACAATGGTAAATGAAAATCACCACCACGAGATGTCTATCTCTCAGTGACCCAAACATCCACGTCGTTCCTTCGTGGATTAGCAATGATCTGGTTTTATACTTCCGGAATCCTGTAGACATCTTGAAAATGCCATACCCGTGTATGGCTTGAAAACGTATACCCTGATCTGTAATTTCACCCACATTCTAGTTTGAGCATTCTGGCTTTCCGATCTGAAAGCCTGCAATTACATTATAATTCTTCGCAATTTTAGATGCCCTAATATGGGCTGTACTTTTAGCACTAGACAATTTCAAGCATCAACATTGTCAAAGTTGTATTTACACAATAAATGGGAATATCAATGCATAGTTTTTAGCATACCATCTTGACTCGACTATAATTATATCCGTGTGGAGCCTACGCAGAATTAGCCTGAATTGCATGGTAACTGCTGCTTTAAATTTTTTAAAATTACTCATAATTTCCCCAAAGATTAGGACCAAGATCTCGAGTGCACAATGTCATCAGCGTAATGAGGAGTAAACATTTATGCTAATAATCTAACATTTTTTCCATCAGCTATAAAGAGGGGAAATAAAGCAGAAATGTTCAGTCATATTCCGAGCTGTGCTGTAATACTGCATGGGAAACAATTTATGGGATTCAAGCTCTCAACCTTCAGTAAGCCCTTGCTTCAGGATGTTGTACCCAGTTATTTGCTAGCCTAAATAAGGGAATCTTTGAATGGTGACAAAGAGTTTGCGTGTTTTTTTTCAGAGACTAAGGTAAGTATGTATGTACATTTATTTTACGTTTGTCATTTAATGTCCTCGTTTTTTTAAGATTTTTTGTTTTTTGGGGGGTTTGGGGGAGGGGTGGTGGGGTGGGGGGTGGATAGCCTACTTTTTATGCCCTAAGACTCGATTGATAGTTTAATACAAACACGTTTGTATATATAATCAATAATTGTGTTGCTTGAAATATAACAAATCTCTTTTCAATTACAATGGATAGCACATTTATCATAAGCTACATTTATTTTTTTAAACTGGTAACTTTTATTATTATACAACATTTATTGAGCAACCGATTCGAGCTAAATAGACAAGAGAGATTAGGCAAGAAACTTTAAATGGGCATATTGAGTTAATTTATTGTCATGAATGTCTCTATATGGGGCTTAACATATTATTTCTATAAGATTGAAAAACCTAGGATTCTCGATTATTATTTCAGTTAATGGGCTACTTACCATTTTATGTTACGACTGACTCTTCAAATGGGAATGGTTGCTACTGCCTATGGAATCGAAATGGACAGGGTATTGAATAAAGCTCCTCTAGTTCGATAATTTAGCTGCTGCTTTCATTACTTTTACATTGTGCTCTGCTAATTTCCAAGCTTCTTCGCGTAGACAAGCCCGCGCTATAGGCCTACACCTGCAAGCAATTTGCCTTATGTAAGGGAACAGCGACGAGATGGCAGCACACCTATTTCAATTTTTTCATTGCGCAGCAAATTTCTTTCAGTGCTATCTCTTTTGTTAACGCTGAAAGATTCCCTGTGCAAAAAAAATGCTCATAATTACCCCAGAGATGGGAAACTGCATTAGAATAAATAAGGGCGAAATGACTGTAATTATGTTGGGTTTGATGGTCTCGGCTCGTAATCAAGGGGAGAATACAGTGAAATAGCACTGACCCTCTTGGCTGTGCAGCTGCAGTTATAGTTTTGGTGGTAGTGGGAAAACAGATATATGTTACAGAAACCTCAGGTTTTACATTTTAAGTTGTATTATATCCAGGCCTGCCATACTCCTTATAAATATTACGAATACAAAGTTAATGGGGAAAATATAACGATTGATTTTCAAGTCTATATTAATATTGATTGTGAAAAATGTTAATGATGTGTTATGCGTAATCGGCCCAAATAGGTAAATACAACCTTTTGAGAAATTAAACTACGTTTATTTTGTCTCCTTTACCTGCTAGATAATAATAATATAACAAGAAAAAAAAGAAAAAACATAATAGCCTAAACATAATCATCATGATAATAACAATATATTATTTAATGGGGACTTTAATAACAGCAACACGGTCAGATTATTTGTTGTTGTGAAAAACCGAAATCCGAAAAACGACATAAAAATATGTGTCAAAACGTTAAGGGCAATTTGTGACGGTGAGTTGACAACATTAATGCTGTGGTTTCCCCCAGGGAAGTTTCTTCTCTGTGCCAGCATCAAGAGAGCATCCCCTACAGGTCTCAGAAAATGTCAAATTTGTCAGCTAAATTAGTTAATACTGATATTTTCATATTAATGAAGTCTCCACAACCTCATCTGCGCCAGTATATATATAGATATATATTTATAGAAATTAGCAAATCAAATATTTTTAATTATTAACTCAATGACAATTTTCCGCAATATACATTTTCAATTCCCTAAGTATGCCAACATTTGACAAATATGTATATATATGCCTATAATTCGAAAGGATGTAGAGTTATACGCCTAATATTTATAGAACTGACAACTGAGTGTGTACGGTGGGTGCACGACATGGTATTTGCAATCTATTGTCTACGGTAGGCCTGTAGTGTTTTCCCTCAATTGGTCCTTTCCTCAGCTCATCGGGTGCTTCAGAATTTTCTGTAAAAGCGCAGTTAAACCATCAACCCCAAACAAGAGCCCCTTTGAACTTTTCACTTTTACTTATCTACATTTAAACCCCCCCCCCCCCCCCCTCACCCCCAACTCCTCAACCGACCAGTCTTTTTGCAGCACCTGCCCCATTGCCCAATTATTCACTTAACACACACCATTGCTCTCTACTCTATTCATGGGTGAAAACGAGGTTTGTTTGAACCACAGATAAGTAGAAAGGAGCTTATAGCGGTTAAATTAAAATGAAAAGACACAAGCACCATATTGTTGAAGGAATGACAATGTTATAGAAATCGACACATGATTAATCGAGTGAGGTCTGAATTGACACGTCTCCAACGTGGCAATGCCCAGTACTCATACGAGATTGGGAACACGATAAGCCAATATCTGAAGCCCTTACATTTCCAGAAACGTTGACAAAAATACTTATATGGATATATTCGTGGCTAAATGTGTGTAAACATTACTTAAACATGCAGCCAAAGCTGCATATTGTGCTGATACAAATGCTTTATTTCATCACAGTGCGTATAACCGGTGCAAAGCTGTCATACCGCAGTCTTACATGTACTTGTCATAGGAATTATTTTAATTTTTTAATTTTTACCACCTCATTAGGAGGCCAGCGCCATTCGATTAATATATTTTTTTATCGGGGTTTAGTGCCTACATCCCATTGCCGGTAAATAGTCTGACACAGTCATTTCAAATAATAGTTTTACTGTTTCCAACATTATTTACATAATTTCAATAAACCAAAGCAATAAATTAAATTAATCAATACAAAACTAAATATTTCTATAGACAGCTAAATACATTCACTCTAATGATCACATAAAAATCCTATTTCACAAGGTAGCCTATCGATTACAGCACAAACCAAAGCTGAAAATGCTTATTATTGTCCTTATATACATCCACCCGCGCAACTCAAATAAATCAATGACAAACCATGTTTTCAACTTCAGGGTGATCTTAATTCCCTTCGCAAGAAACAGTTATTTAAGATGTTTCATATAACGTTTGAGTTCCGTAGTCGAAGAGGAGTTTTGCTTGCAATAGTGCAGAATAAACAACTCGTTGTTGTCTTTTATAAGTCAAACACACCTGCATATTAAATAAACACACAGAAAAAATTAAATAATTTAACTTAAATTATCACACAAAACGCATGGTAGAAATATGTGGCTAGCGCTTTAGCGCGTGCAACTCGATTCCATGCTACTCAAAACGATAAGACTCATTTTAAACTAATAATATAAATGTACATTATAGACCAATGGTAGTTTCGTCTGTTTTAATGCTAGGTTCAATGTCATGGTCAAATCTCCATGTTGACTTTCATTGAAGATGTGGCCATCTGCTAAGCCTTGGTTACATCCGGCATCAGGCTTATTTATATCATAGGGATTAGAAATCTAGCAAATCTTAAAATCAAACATAGGATACATAAATATACTCTCACTGACTTGTACAGCTCAATATATTTACTTTAACACATGGCCTATAAAAATGTCACAAAAGATAATTACAGCAGCTTGAGGAACCCATTTTTCATAACAATTTCCGGTGTCTGTCTTGGACATAAAAGGACTTCATGCCCTTAGGCGCAGACGATGCCTTTTCAGTCTCTCCACTCCTAGACTGTTCTCGGAGCCGTCGGTCGATATGAGGAGGGCCGCTATGTCACCTGGCAACTTTGGGAGCAAACTCCGGATTTTTGTGCATGGTTGCAGCTGGCCAGTGCAAGGCCACGCTGGGTTGTTGACCCACGTCGCTATAGTGGGCGTGGCAGGTCTATCAGCTCACAGTTACGTTCACATGAGTTGCGGTTGCTGCATAGACTCTTGGTGTGCGGTTGGATACCATGAGGTATAACTTGGAATGTAAGAACCTGGTGTACCCACAGATGTTTTCACCGTGATGGGTGAGCTCCAAACTGGTGCTGCCGGAGAGCCTGTCGAAAGTCCGCGACCATTGGCTAAAGCGTTGGTATCAATTGTGCCACCACCTTGTTTCATGAGTTTCTTGAACTTCGATCGCTTATTTTGAAACCAAATCTTTACCTTCAAGGAGAGAGAATAACGGTTAGGATTAGCTAGTTGGGACCTATCAATAAACTGTACAACAGCCAACCCAGGATAGGTCAGCAGAATATGCTACTAGGAATGCTAAAATAATGTTTTAGAAAGAAAAGGCTACTTAATGTCTTCCCACGAAGTCCATGGGACTTTGAATAATCTTCATCTAATTACATTTGTGTTGCTTATGTTCTAAATAACGAAAATGTAATTTATGAATGCTTGCAGAACACTACAATTAAGCTATGAAAAATTACAGAAGCTACAATACATTGCTCCCCATAACTAGATGCGTTCACAGGCCGTACCTAGAAATATTTGATCATAGAATGATGATGCTGAATGATGATGATAGAATGATGATAAAACATTTCAAAACATTCAATAAGAATCCAATACACACTGACAAACGCAAGGACAGTGGCCTGTAGCGGGACAAAATATGAACAATAAATGTTCATTGTCATTAAGTGCCCTACAATTGTTAGTCTGATCAACAGTAAATTAAACTACATGTATTCAAAAGTGAAATAAACGTTTACTTGCCTGTGTTTGCGTGAGTCCCAGCGAAGCTGCGAGTTCAGCTCTTTCTGGCAGTGCCAAATATTGAGTTTGTTGGAATCTTCTGTTTAGAGCTTGTAGCTGAAGACTGGAATAGATAGTCCTTGGTTTGCGAATCTTTTTCCCTTTCCCGTTGAACCGCACCTCTCCGCCTTCTACGACTGTGTTCTTCTCTGTCTCTGGTGCTGAGAAAAAATAGCTAAATTAATCAGGAGACAGCTCGCCAACTACGCTGCACAGCAATGAGCATCACAGTGCAAGTTTTACAGGCAGTAGTTTAGGTATAATTACCCTTAATTGCATACATTGTTTATAGCATTACGCAATAAATAATTACCGACCCTAATACCCCAACATCTGCGTTGCTTTTCCAATTCGACGTTTGCTTGCTAGACCGAAAAACACAACCGAAAGATTCTAACAAAGTTATAGTCATTAAACATTACGTTTGTAGCTTACCTGTGTCTTCTAACCGTGTCTGTGTTAGTGCCGAGCTGTTTTGGTACGACTGCACTGTATTAAGATATGGACTTGAGGAATGGCTGCCGACAGAGTTAACGTATGGATAACCTAAAGATCTAGGAAAAGATGAGGCTGGACTGTACGAGTTCTCGTGTTGAGTATGACCAGAAGAATGTAAACAGTGCATGGAATAGTGTCCGTGAGACATTGAGGAAGGCGACATTTGTTGACTCGGTGGCCCAAATTCCATGAAAACGGGTTTTCCTGAGACAGGGCTATTAAGACCTTCTGGTATTGTAGTCATTGTCATCTCTTCTGGCGGATCTCTCCTCTTCCTTTTTTGTTTTCTTCTATGATCTCAGTGAAGGATGGATCCCAATTTAAGCTGTACAGATTTTTTCTCTTTCCATTCATAAGAAAATGTAGTTTGTGTCTGTGAAAAGTCTACGTATGATGCAGTGGATCTAGACAAACTCGCTCAAAGGTTTGAATCGCGGATTCATGAATATTCATCAAAGACGGTCGCTGATTGGTCCACTGTATCAAAGAATGATGCCGATTGGCGATCCGCGGGAAGGGTCCGAAAGACCAGACAAACTCAAGAAAAACAACAAAACCTGAGATTCAGCTCTGAGATGTCAGTTTATTAAAACAGTGCTTAGATAGCAAGGGGAGCCATAAGAAAAGTATAAACCAAAATACATAAGGCCTGAATGGAAAAAATAACACAATTGAAGTGAGTCTATTTGAAAAAAACTCTAAGATTAAAATAATAAAAACTACTATAAAATAACAACGTTGTTTATCATGGTAATAATGCTATTATTATTATTAATAATAATGCACTTGTTTCTAATAAATAGTCAGTGTTATCAACCACAATGCTATTGTTGGATTTTGTGATGGTGAAAGGCATATTGTTAATTCAAACATTCAGTTACAGTCTGCATTGGAGTGTTATTATTTAACTATTTCATACAAATTAATCATTACACGAGAAATTACCTGATAACAGCTTTGAGACATAAATGTATAGCCTATTGCCAAGCAGATAAAAAATATATTATATTTTTCGGTTTTTCAAAACGAACTGATTATTGTTGCACTTTATTGACCGTGTCTTTTGGTGTTCACATGCGTAGACGTATTACTCACAGGTCTATTTGATTAAATGCCAGTCTCGAGTGCGCTGAGCCGCAGCTGAAGCAAGGTGAATTAGCATAACACTGATGTTTAATTTTCATACGCATAATTAGTCATATATTTAACACTTGCAATGGCTCGTGATCTCAATTATCGGAGCAAAGTAGACCTGGTTGAATTTATACGATTAAGCAGTAACTGCCTTATGTTATAACCGTAAATAAAATGTGGTAGAAATTTTTTTCAAACGGGATATTTGTTCAGCAACAATACTCTTCCGCTGTCTCTGCAACATGTAGCTTTTTATTTCTCTATTCGCAACATGCCCAAAAACTAAATCCTTGAAGTTGCAAACCTTTTGGCCTTTTTTTACTGTTTTTGTTTCGGGATATATTATTGTAACCATCATGCTTAAGGAGTTTACAAAACAATGTTCCATTTAAATACATTAATTAGCATAGTATTAACTAAAAAAATTGGGGATTTGCTATTTTTCTGTTTACATGGGTGCTTACGCATGTACATGTATACATATACATGTATACAGATCTGCATGTATACATACATGAAAAGACATGGTACATTTCTCATCTTGGCCTACCACCTAATATATTTTTAAAAGTACAACTATATTATGCTCGCTGTTTTCTGAATGTGCGTCTTTTGGCTGACCTTAATGCATAGCTTTTACAATTCATACAATTCAATATGTCAGTTCTATTAGTTGTGATTAATGAAAAGCTAATAGCAGACATAGCTGTGTGGCCCGAGCAAGCATGCAGATCTATGCTGTAGCCTAAGTCGTCCGGGCATGTAGATATCACTTCATCTGTACAGTTTGTTCCAGAAAATACCATCATACTAAAACCGTTATTAAATACATCGGCCTAGATATTGTTTTGTAATTTATTTCAAATTAATGAATACAACGACAAAACATTCGATTTGCCCTGTACCATAACAATGTGGTCCAGTTAAATCGTGATTCAATCTGATATTAAACATAGCCTCCATCAATTCATATAATGCCCAGCGTTGTTTGGGGGTGCGGTCAATGTCCCATTAAGACAGTAGCCTATGGACATTGAACAAAGATTTTCTGAGAGCGTTTAATTGAACTAAACTGACTACTGACTAAAGAGTATAGCTGTTTCCCTTTATTATTAATTCAGTTTTCGAAAGAAAAAATAAATAAAAAACAGCTGATCCATATCACTCGACATGCAGGTTGATCACTTGACTGTAAACTAAAATACATGAGCTATACATTTCAATCAACATTTAGATTAAGTTTTAACACGATTAGGCATTATATGCACTTACTTAATATCGAAAATCAGGTGATGGAAAAAAAGAAAATACATCTCCAATATCGGAGATCAGAAAAATTCCATTGTGCACAACTTATAGCTGGTGACGAAGAAGCAGCACGTATTCAGATCTTCATTTTACTTTCAATGTTATTGAGTCCGTCTGCTGTGGATGAACGCAAAGCAGAAATACCACTGTTCCCTCGCTGCTTAAAATGTCCACCTGAATAAGAAATTAAAGGCAGTTAAATTCCGTCACTGTGAATATCAACCTAATTAGGCATAATTGAAAGTTAAACATGCAACTTACGAATGTATTTTTAAAAGGCGATCGCTGCCATCATAGCTAGCAATATAGTCGGCGATGTGCGTCTGACAGTGGATATCTTGGTTTTGAAGAATTCTATAAAATATTACGCTCATAAGGAAAACTGCACTTCTCTCTTTTAAAATTGCCCAATTTCAAGTAATTTATATCTAGAATTACATTCGAAAAATACTTCAAGGGTTGCTCTATCACCAGCGAAAATGATAATAGTAGTACAACCAATAATTATCATCTTCCAGAACAGAGGACCGATTTTTATGGCACTTGGTGGGTGCGACTGATAACTGTCATTATTTCCCCGCGATTATAGTATCTGCAAACTGAAGATGAACATGCGTGTTCTGCAAAAGGCCTATAGCCTGCATTTCAGACCCTTAACATAGAAAACGTGTTTAATTACTAGAAAGGCGTTACAAATAGATAGAATAACATAGTTTCACTGAAGAAAATTGCAAACACAGCCTACCTATGATTCAAAAATGATAATATGCATAGCCAGCCTTTAAGGAAAATACCCTTCTGAAATGTCACTGTAGTTACATGAACAGAATAACATTTTCTTTGAAAATATCCACAATACTCAGACAGGGCAAATATTCAATGTACTTTAATAGTCTAATGAATTACTTATTTCAAACCCATATATTTTGATAAAGAACAACCACACACAAGACACATATTTTGTTCCCTATTGTTAGAAAAAAACGAACTAGTTCACCAAGAAGAAAATATCACAGCATATAAAAACACTGCTTGAAGATGCGATTAAGGACATGCCTCTGCCTTTTCATTCAGAGCTCTACCAGGTGAAGTTTCATTATAATGGTCAGTCTTAAATGATTTTTTCATCTTCATTTGCAATCATGGCAGTGATCTAACTAGGATATGCAGAAAATAAAGCCCTACATGCATAGAAGCATAAGAGAGAGTTTAAGGAGACAGGACTCATTAGCAACGAGTAGCTCTATTGCTGAGTGTGTTTTAACACCTGCTGTACTTCACCTGAGGGTTAGCAGCCAGTGCAGAGGGTTGAAGGTGTAAGGGGACAGGGCCTGAAGTGTCCCAGTCTGCATTTAAGCTCCCTAATGGAAACACATCTCTTACTGCCAACCTCCATTTTAAGCGGCCAAATATTAATGATGTGGCCTTTGGAAAAAATAGTTTCTTATATTTCACAGCTCCTATGAGGTTTGGTAAACAAATTCTGTTCTTCAGACTGTACAAGGTCCAGGATATAATGTGAGTAAATGTGAATTATTCATTTCTGTTATTGGTGGCACAGGGTACTCCATTTAACTCCATTTCCTCTGTTAAAGGGAGTGTGACACTGCTGTCCATGTCGAGTCTGACCAACTTGTAACACTGATATACTGGACTCTCTAAGATGACCACTGTCGAGGTAAACACGGTGTTCGTATGTGGTATAATGTGTAAGACGTTCCTATACACTGCTCCGCTCATTTTCAATGGACCATTAGTTAACAATGTTGTCATAACATGTTGAACAGTTATATGATTCAAAGAATCATGGAGAAACATTTCCTGTTTCAAAAGCTTTAATATTTGTTTGCGCGTTTTACTTTAGGTTGCATAAATTGAAACGTTAAACAGAAGTTGTGTGATGTTGATGTGTAACCCTTTAAGGCCTTCTTTCCTCTTCCTCTCTGTGCATTGAATAATGACGCTTCTTGTTCCAAACCATTTGGTCTGTAGTTAACTAGGTGCTCAGGTTCTGGGTTCTGTGTATCATTGTTCTGATGACAGAATGCACATTGTACTAATATAATTCCTCTTGAGTAAAATTGACAATTTCATAATTTATGGTGAATGTATATGATATCATTATTTATATTTTGTCAAATATTGTATTTATTATTTATACCAATTCTTTCTTTCAATCTTCAGCAGAATTTTTTCAATATCAACACAAACACATCTTCTTTACTAAACTACAATAAGGTTAGTAAAGTAACCTGAGTGTAGTCTACAATTATACATTTTGTTTTATCAGAGTTTCAATAATATTGATGTGTATCTGATTGATGTCTAAATCCTGCGATTGATTAATAAAAATGACTTAACAAATATGAGAAATCCGGTGTGAGCAAATTCTATGAAGTCTAATTCCTTCTTGCTCCTTGAAGATCTTTGCCTGCATGCAATTTGGTGCTTCACTGGGTACTGACACAAAGTCAGCTTTAGAGGTCTATTTTCCTGTTCAAACTACTGCATCATCAACAAGTGAATTGATTTGGATTTACCCAGTGCTAGTCTGTGTAGATACTTACTTATGCCATTAAGAAATAGTTTGACTCCAAGGTTGAGGTGTGGTTATACTAGAAATGCTTATATGTGTATTACACCAGGATGAGTGCTTGATATTTTCTTATTATAATTTGAATAATTTACCATTTGAAATTTATTTCAAACAAAAAAGCACAAGGTCAGATATATTAGTGACATCCTTTAAAATAATAAACTGTTGAAATAAGTGTATAGCAAGATTACAATAGCGTTCATCATAATGTACATTTGTGATCTGTAATGTCAGTGAGCAGTGAGTCATTACTGAAAAAGAAAGCAAGCTTTGTTCCATTATCCATTGCCCATACCAGTCAATTACATTTTTTTGATTTGGCCTAACTGATTAATGAACGTAAGGAAAATAATAATCTTCTCAATATTATGCATATGGATGTAGATTGTTGATGTGGAAGAATGAATGCTTCCAAAATATTTGAAAAGGTTGGTTGTGGCTCTTTTTAATGAAGTATGTGTTTATGGTAAACATGGTGTATCTCGGTCCTAGTGTGGCTTCCATAAAATTAAACAGAACTCAAATGTTTTATTTTCAAAGGTAGTGATTTGGATTCTCAAAGGGATCACCGATAAGTAAAATGCATGTGTCACTTGTATGTAGTTTGGGATAAAGGTGTCTGCTGAGTAAAAACCCAAAGTCCTACCCTAGGCTTGGATAGTCTTTGCAGGACAGGAGCCAGTGCTCCAGAGGGACATACAGCCAAGCTGGGCTAGTTGCTCAAGGGTATAAAACAAAATGACCCAGCAATCACATTGTGGGTCAGTCTGAGTTTCTGGTCTTACATAACACATCTGTCTGAGACACTTCCTGATGTAGAGTTAGATAAACTCCAATCAAGGAAAAGATTACCCCAAACAAGCACTGCACGGCTCCTAAAATCTCAAAGCAGTGACACTGTCTCTATAAATCTGTATTGGAAATAGCAGGGTCTCAACTGCTCGGAGGTTTTTTTTCTTTTTTTTTTCTTTTTGAGAAAATGATACACGAAATTGCATCTGTCAAAGGTTGAGTAAATATGCAGGGTTTTCATCCAAGCTTTAGAAAATGTGATTTTCAGCTTTTCCAAGCGTATAATATGACTTTTAGACAATATTTTCATTGTTATTTTCTCACAAGACGAGGTGTGTATTTGCAAGGCTTGGCTTGTGGATTTTTTTGGTGGAGTACCACATCAATCTTGGAAGATCAGGCAAAGATAATTGTCTCCAGACACTGCAAGTAATGGACACCTGCACACTGAGAAACATTACATTGACGGACTTACCATATTTCATCTTTTTCAAGGAGATTCTATAAGGAGGAGGAGAATGCTCATTTATACCTTATTCATTGCGTTCATAGTCATATTCTGCAGTCAAAACAGTATGGACATAAACAGAAATAAAACAAGTTAAACAAAAGCAGCTAGTTAAATTCTTTATTAAAACAGTATGATACTATTTGACATGAAAAATGATACACTGGAGGTCCAACTGCCCCCATTGCCTCTGATGATCAGCTGCATCACCTGAGAATCTAAAAAGCCAAGGGTCACACTGTGGCAACCCCCAGTGGCCTCTGTAAAACGCAGCTCCCCATTACTGACCCAGCAGCGGTCAGTCCGTGGTGGCAAGCCTCAAAACCGCCTGAAATTGGCCACTAAATGACCAATTACATGAAAGTATAGCTGGAAAAAAAGGACTTTGAAATATATGGCTGTTACTTAATTTAGTAAAAATAAAAAGAAACCAGTCGTACATTGACACTTTTGATGTTTCACAGTTGTATCTGTTGGCTTAAAGTAGAAAAAAACGGGGAATCCAAATATTCAGACATTCAATCTTTAGAAAATAAATTCAAGACTTTACATAAGGAGAGACATTGAGAGGAAAATGGGGAGAACTTTGAGGCTTTCAGAAAATAAAAGGGAATTAAACTGAAAGAGATGGGAGAGGATAAATGTTACACAAATAAATGATTTGTTCAATCTTCTGTGACCTATGTTAAAATAATGCTTACATAAATGGATGCAAACGTAATGTCTCATGTAATTAATTTCCTTACAAATAGGAAAAATGCAAATTTACCAATTAAGTCATTTTCCATGAAGGAGTAGGCTGCTGCCTGAAGTTCAGCTGCTCCTGAGCCTAAGCCCGGAGCCCCTTTCTAGTTCTGTGTTGAGTTAAGTCGCCAACAAAGACAGAAAGGAGGTCAGCACTCAGCCAACACCTGATTGTACTCTTTTTTGTGTTCCCCTTGATCCCCACAGACCGTGCTTGTCATTAGTCTTAATGATGGAAAATTGTCATGTTGATACAAGTCTCTTACTCTACCCCTCTCTTCTGGGTATAAGTAGTAGGTGGAAGCTCCATTTGTTACAAAGTTCTTTGTGACTAAAAGCCGCGGACACTGCATTTGTACTGGGGAAGAGAAATGGCCCTAGATGCTCTTTCCATAGCTGGGATAATTATTCCTACTGTGACCTTAATGATTCGCGCTGCATCTCATCCACGCGCCAGCCCCTCAGTGCAGCCCGGTGTCAGGGAATATGAAAAACCCATATAATGAAACCATTTTGGCTGATGGAAAAAGGCTACTGAAGCTGCACTTGCTACAAAGACTGCTCAATTATATGAGTAATTGTGATAATTTTCCTTCTATTCACGGCTCTTTCTGAAAGGTAAAAAACAGAGATGGTGAAAGGGAAATTACTTGGACAATATAGAGGGTGAAATGGCTACAACAAAAAGATGACTGTAAGAAAGTGTAGGACTATAAATAAATATGTTAATCTAGGGCCATATAAACCTCAAAAGCTAGCAAACAAAGACATAAACACAAGCACACACTCTCTTTAAACACACGCCTGTACACAAAAATACACATAGACAAATGACCATTGAGAATAACAACATGACAAAAGTAGACATGCAGCTGCCTGAAAAATAAAACCTTGTTCTCCTTCTTACTGACGACATTTCAGCTCCTACATGCATCCATGTAGTCGGCTATCATTTGTTGTTTTGTGACAGGAAAAGGATAATTACCTCTCCCAGAGGCAGGACGACTGACATGCCCTTTAGACTTCATGAATGCAGGTTTGCCTTTTCTTTATAATGCAGAACATGTCTGGTCCAATGGAACACAGAAACGGCAGTATTGTAAAGTGCATTAAACCCCAGGTGTTCATAAATATGATGTTCCCTTGCCTATCAACTCTCTCCTCTCGAAAACCTCTGAAATGCATTAAAATGTCGATTTCATCACGCTAGCAGAGAGGAGAGACAGTGAGATGTGCATTACTTTTTGTTTCCCAGTGGGGGTCGGATTAAACATTTCCTCTCAACAGAAAAGATAGAAAAGATTCTTGGCAAGCATGATCCCGACTATATTTTCAATCTCTATGGAGAAAGAAATTCTTTGTGCCTCAGTAAATGACCAACATACATATTGACAACGGTATACCTTTGAAATTCTGAGATCATAATTACATATTTTTATGGAAAAATGCTTAAGAAGAAATTTGCTGTTCCACAAAGCAAATCCAAAATAATAAACAGAAAATTGAAGTGAAGTATTTAGCAGAAAAAAATGAATGCCCTAATCAGAAAGGCATCGCCCTGTTTAGACCGAAGAGCTAATGTATGAATACTCTGTATGTATGTCCATAGAACACTACTATCTGTAAATGATAAACTGTTAAAGCCACCTGTTACAACACATATCTATCCCTGCTATCAATGGCTGATTAGTGTTGCACATTATTTCTCTTTGACTAGCTGACACCTGGATGTTGTCCATTCTTGGTTGTTAGTATACTCCCAGAAAACAGCAATTTATTCAGACAAACCTTAAACTGTTCCCACGTGTATGGCTGCTGACCCCTTAGGCACTGCAATCTGGGATAAATCTTTTCCAGGCAAGGCGAGCAACATTATAGCCTGGCTGCTCAAATACTTGTATCACACTCAAATGATGAGTTTCTGTCACCAACCATGTCATCTTTATCACAACCCCCCAATAACTTCTGTCCCATTGAGCAGCCTGGCAGTCAGGGACCCCCCGGTCACACCTGATAGTGCCTCGGATGACATGAAGAGGGGTGTCCAACTCGCGGGCGCCAATAGCCTGGGTCCCGCCACCAACACTCAGCTCCCAGCATTTCCCAGCAGCCTCCTGTAGCCTCCCGCGGTGCTTTCTCTGACAGCCACCAGAAATGCCTCCAACTTGTCAAGTCGCCATGGTAATAGTTCAGAACCAGAGAATAGCACAAAGGCTGAGCACATTCGAGCAGGAATGCAGAAATAAAAAGCCTATGAAAACACTGACGTTCGAAATGTTGAGAGCCTTGAAGCCGTACAGTATTTGCCTATACATGACGATCAAATGTGGATGAGAGCCTTGAAGCCTCAAATTATTTCATCCATGGCTGGTATAGAATTTTTTTTCCCCCTCCTATGTTTAAACTGAAAACACATCTCATGATGGTACGGGTGATGTAGATAAATCCAAACATAATTTCATTACTCTTGGAAACCGTTGACGTTTACCACCACCTGCAAATACTAGCTGACACATTTGTGAGTATCATATAACAAAATACAAAAATATCTTGGGTTGTCTGACATTGATTAATATAATAAATAGTTGACTTTCAGTGAAAGAGACAAAGGAATCGTGCCTGGATGAGGAAATCAGTAGCTGTCATGTAGCAGAGGGATTTTACTTCCATGAAAGTAGGATGTACAGACGACGCACGCGTCATTTCTACATGGCTGTGATGAACAAGCCCAATCAGTTGTAATGTCCTATCAGTGGATGACTCCAGACAGACAGGTGACTTTAACCCACCAGCGTGTGGATCATCCCACCCCATCACGCTACGCATACCAGAACACTGTTACAGGGACATGTTCCTGAGGTCAGGGTGTTTTTGAGCCATTACACGGTTTCCATCAAACTCAAGCATCTTTCCAGAGTGGCTCACCGGCAGCAGAAGGGTTAAGGTGTCCCTAATGCGCTCCGAGGCCAGCGAGGCTGTCAGGGGCTTTAATAAATGTAGGGAACATTGCGAGGGAAAAGTGTTGCTGTCTCAATAGAGTGACACAGACAGGCCAAGGCTGTCAATAGAGCCCCTAATGACAGAGTAAGATAATGACAGGCCCAGTCAGAATCAGCAGGAAGAGGAAGATCAATCTGCAGTGAGGGAGGGAGGGCTGGATGAGGGGAACGGTTCTTTCTTTTCCATGTTCTCGGGTTTTAGCTCATCTCATACATATCTATCTGCTGCAGCTGGGCGACACAGCGGTGAGGCCGCTCTGCATTAAGCGCACAGCGGATCAATAACCATTACGACTCCTCCGCGGCCTGACACATAGCAGGGACGCGCTTGACATTTCACTCAGGACCGCATTGATCCCCAGCACACAATATTCCAGCCGCCGGTCTGCGGCTGAGCCTGGGGTCTAGCTGGAACTGAAAAGCGGGGGGGCTGGGGGTGAAACGGTAGAGGGAGTAGCTAACCAGCTGCCAGTACAAGTAAACACTCTTCTGTGCATTCCTCAATTTCAATATACTGTTTTTGCTGCCGCTACTGACAATGCTAGAACTGAATCAAAGCCTGACCTTTGTACGCTATGTTATACCGTGCACACTTTGTATGTCCTCTGTGTGGGTATGAAAGAGATAAATAGAGACATTGATCACCGTCGATAACATCTTAAACTCGATGCGGCCGACAGTGGGTGAGAACATAAAAAAAACAAAAAACTTTAGGAGCAATTGCAAAAGTGGGAGTTGCTGGGAAACTTTGTTCAAGATAAACCTAGAAAAAGCAATTTAGCCCTATTTATTTTTTATCGTTCTTCCAGACCCAAGATGTTATCTCCCAAGCTGCTCATAGAGTAATCATGTAAAACATAGGTGGCAGTAGTGATGCAAACAAGTAGACCATTTTACATGGAACTGGTTGCAATTGAGGCCCAAAAGAAAATATACAAAACACATTTTGTATAGTTTACAGACATATAAACCATTTAAACTATTTACATATTTAACTCATTGAACATTTTAGCAGGAACTTAAAAAGTTAAAAAGAAATCAGAGCTATATTTGATCTCATCCATCTCGGTTCTATGTATACATTTTCCATAAATCATTCCCCAGTCAATGGTTTCTTATTATGCCATTTCCGTATGCCATACAAATCATGACATGAACCTACTTACATGTAATTTGTTTCTTTTGCATTGGAACCATAGGACATTAATACGCTTTTTTCATTGCAAAAGACAAGCCTATCTCTGACCAGCAGGAATTTCCGTGACCCATCTGTACATCAGTGTAACACAATGGGTTGTGTGTTCCCTCGTTTCTATATTCACATCGCTTTACTTAAACGAAAAAGATTTTCTCACAACTTCCCTGCCAGCCATCAGTGTTACTGAGGTTGATTCCTAAATTGCGCTTGCTGGCGTAATGGAGAGAGGGGGTTTCCCAGCCGGAGTGGGAGACGGGAGACGGGACTGGGCTGTACAGCCAAGAGCAGGTGAATACCTGTCAGGTATACCGTGACATACCACATTGTTCACTGGGGTAAAGATTGATTTTGGGAAGCTTCTGGGGAGTCAAGAGGAGGAGACTGATGGGTTTTGTGCTGTTCTGCTGAACAATAAGAATGTTTCTTCAGTTGTCATGCCAACCCGATGGTTTAAAAACAGGATTTAAAAAAAACTGTATATTATGAGTAGATTATGAGTAGATCATGAGCAATGACCTGGCCACGTTGAGTAGGGCTAACATAACTCTTATAGGTGAATGTATATGGGCTACGCATCCTGAACACACATGTCACATTGAGAAGCTAGTCCTAATGGCAGCGGGAACAATTATCTGTCCATTTGTAGCAAAGAGCTTCATGTATGATCTCTGCTCTTTCTTTGAAAGTCTTTGATGTTGAGAAGGTACTCCCGGAGCTAACCGGAATAAATAACTGAAATAACAAGGATTGCCATTATTGAGAATCATTATATACCATTATGAATCAAAACAGCACTTTTATGCTGTAAAGCAAGACGTGCGTCAAATTACAGGGCTAAACCTTAGTATGGATGTTTTGCTCTCTGCATCCGATCTGATGTTAACCATTACCAGGGTAGGAAACACCAGACACACCGATGTACACACAACACAACGTGCACCCACCTTACCATCATCCCGGCCGGTGGCAGGATACGGCAGGCCGGCAAACAGAAAAGCTGCAGCAGCCCCGAATCTGATCTGCGTCTTTCATTTCTCTGCGGCCGCCCCGGGTGGGACACAATGCCTGTCGTCACATATAGTCTGGGGTCTTTATGTGCTGAGAGCGGGGGGGGGGGGGGGGGGGG
>JACXGK010001578.1:0-20406 GCA_016801125.1 Novumbra hubbsi | reverse complement strand
CCTTCATATTTTCCCAGGTCCTGAAGTTCCTCCGTTGGATTACCCTGATGTCTCCACTCTCCTTCCTCCCAGTTCTCTCCTATCCACCTCCTCCCACCATTAGTTGGAACAATATTTTCTACAAGTAACTTCCTCTCCTTCAACAACATTGTAAACGCCAACGTTGAAATATATCTGAATGGAGAGGGGAGGAATTTTGGTTCCCAGGCAAAGGCCCCTCCTACTTTTACCTGTCTTCAGTGTCCCAGAACAATCAACAGATTCTGGTTTCAACTCTCAGGAGCCTCTAAGGACTTATATTATTCCACATACAATACGCGTCCTACAGAACACCTATAATTGGTCCTGACACTCTCCTACACTGCTTCATGGGGGGGGGGCTTGGTAACTTACATATGCATTCCTGCCCAATCTAAATCGTTTGGCTTGATACGGCTGACAGTGTATTAATGGGGGAGTAGCGTTACAGCTGCTGATTGGGTCGGCTTTTGAAGACACTGTTGGTACTGACGTTTGAGGACTAGGTGAGCAGGCCACGGCACTACCGCTCCAACAAGGCCCTCACAACGCCGGGGTAACTGATACCCACGCCCCCCTCTGGAGGAAACACCTGCACATGCCAGATGTCGGAGATGTTCTTCACGACGTCTACGTCTACGTCCGCCCAGGACGTCATGCGAGTGGACCGTGGGAGACTCCGGCAGAGAAGTATCGCCAGGCCTGTGAAATCCATTACAAAACAACCCATTTACGTGAGCCAGCTCTCCGAAACAGCAGCAGGAGGAGGAGGAGGAGGAGGAGCGGGGTTGGAGCGGACGGGCCTGGGCTCGAGGAGGGCTGTGTGGCGTTAGTGTGTAGTGCTCTCTGGGCCGTGTGAGAAAGTGCTCTCCCTCCATGAGGCCTGTGTAAATTAGCCCCAGCCCAGGGCCGGCGTGGACAGCAGCTGGAGAGCGAGAGCAATGCAGGCAGTGGTGATAATCAGCAGGGAGGATGTGGAGAGACTCAGCAGAACACCAGGGCGCCACTCAACATCCTCGACACAGAGCAGGTCTCCGGCTTAACCCCTCGCAGAGAGCTGGGGCTCCCCTGGCCTGGGCTCATGGACGCCGCTCATTCGCTCATCACTGCGCCAATCAGCCTCGAAGGGAGCAGCAGCGGGGAGCCCCACTCCCAGCCAGGGCCGGAGAGCCTGGTACCCTCCAATAAGAAGGGTGCAAATATGGAGCTTAGTGTTCTCAGCGGGGGGCAGCAAGAACACACACACACACACACACACACACACAGACTCATCAAGTAGGTCTTGTGTCATTGAACAGGGCTGTCATTTGTTATTTTTACTAAATGGCATATGGATTTGTTTTAAGATGAGCATACAACAGAACGGTTTGAAATTAAAATTTCGGATCGATGTAGGCTATAAAGCGACTCTAAACAAACCTCTGTACACCAGCTATTTATGTCAGATTTCACATTGTATTGTATATTTGATATGTTAGATGTGTCTGTCATATATGTGTGTGTAAATATACACAGCCAAATATCTAGAAACGCGTTTTCTAAATAATCTCATCCAAATACATGCAAATGCACTTTTTTCCATCTCACAAGGGAATTACTTCAAACCAATAAATGCAAGTAGGCTTAATTTAAAACATGTTCTTTAGAACATAAATACAAATCACATGGACAAAAAAAATAGATCAATAAGATTGCTGAGCCTTTCTAGAGGCAATTATCCTTATTCTTCAATGTTTGAAAAGTGCTTTTCTGACCATGCCTTTGCTTTCTGAGCTGCTTTCTTATCATACAGGCGGCAAAATGAGGAAGTGCTTGGCATCAACTCCAGCCTCGGAAAAAAACACAACCACTGGTCAACAATCACAAATAAACCTGCCGATCTCTCAAAGAGACATTGTGAAAAGGCAAGGCGATATTGCCTAAAACCAACCTTGCCAATTCTGGGGTGGTGCTGAGATAATCTGCGCTGCCACTTGCAAGGGCCCGGGCGCATTGTCAAAACGTACAACTGTGCCATTTAGAAACTGCTACATTACGTGTTTGTAGTCATTGTTCTGTTGGGAGACTTTCAATGCAGACCTAGTTTCACCTGGTAATCTTTAATCTTTATGATGCCTAAGAACATTCAAGACCTCAGGAAACAGAGGCCACAAAGCAAACCGACAGCAATATTAAATATCTGTCTTTGACTCCAGGAGGGGGTTTTCTCTTCATAGAATGCTTTGTTTGGTTATCGGTAAACAGTGCTGATCTGAATCACCCAACACTCTGGTGTTGTTCCTATATTCACCAACAACCAGAATGAAAAAACACCATGCCTGGAAAGCATTATGTGAATGGTTTGACAATGCTGTGGGTTTGTTTTGCTGTTTTACCTGCTTGAATGTGTGCTTGACATCAGGTAACCAGCAAATTATCAATGTATTTTGGAGTCTAATGTCAAACCCATTGTACATATTCTTCTGATTTTGATGAATGTCTTCCAGCAAGATGACAACCCAGAACGAACAACACCCTGGAAAGGTTCAAGAGGAACGGCTTGAGTCTAGATAACATATGACTGACATCCACAACCTGTGGCATGATTTGAAACAGCAATTGTATAAAGATTAATAATCTGGAGTGCAGGTTATTGTTTTAAAAGCGTTACATGAAGTGATATCCTGATTTCACAGACAGCCCCTTAAGACAAATCTGGTATTTAACTGATAGGAATTTCCTGGGATGAAATCTGATCTCAGAAAGTAAGTAAAAGTTGAAGTGAGTGACTGTCCCAATCCAACCCCTATCCACTTGCTAGGAGTGCCCTCCATGGTCAAGTGTTTCTCACATAACTCTGAGGGTGACTCCTACCGAGTAGCTAATGGATTAATGTATCAACATCAAGAGGTACTTCTAACATGAATAATACAATTCCTTGTCAACTTTTAATTAATGAAACAAGCGTGAAATTGTGAATTGCGCAGAATGGCAGAAGGGCATCTGAAAGTACAAATAGAAGACCGTGTGTGGAGGGAAGTGAAGAGAGGAGCAATTTAGCATGACTGCCCAGTAACAAGTGATAATATTCAAGTCAATACTCCCTGCTTTCAGATGGTTTCATATTTGTTTCTAACTTCTTTGATTGTCTTCTCTAACTTCTTTGAAAACTTCTCACCCTCATGAAACACCGCAATTCACCGATCCCCTTCAATGCAATGGATGAATGCCACGTATCAGAATATTCTTTGGTGTGTGACTTCACTGTACTCAAACAGTAAGTCTTGTTCCTCAACTCAAAGTAAGCAATGGATATCACACATTGATTTAAATAAATCAGAGTCATGGTTTATAGTGTCTTCGGGCGCATAACCTTCTTACAACAAGAGGAATGATCTGACATCAATGGATATTATCCGTTAACACCAGATGCGTACATAAATTACACAAACAAAATTAAGTCTAAATTGCTTTAAGATACCCTCTGAAGTTTTTATAGTTCTACAGCCAGTAGTGGTGTTGGTAACGATCTAAAACGAGTCATCGTATGTGTTTCATTTATTCATGGTACTTTTCACCCCATCTTCAAATTGTGTAATGTTTACACGCTCAGTTACTCTTAGATGACTTCCACAGAGCTTGTGGGTTTTCTCGGGCAGAACAACTGGCCCGGGATTGAGTCACAGCACCCCTGGGGTTTGTGTAATAGTGGTGAAACAATGGCGTTCCTTCCCCGAACCTTCATGCTGAAACTTAACTGCTAAGATGATCAACAGTGCACCTGGCTGTGACCAGTGTTGCAAAGCCATATCTTGAAAATAACTTTCACATTCAGAGAAGCCTGGTTCTAGATAACTTCATGATCGCTCGAACCAATAAAGTAGATGATCATTTCCATTAATCCACCAACCAATGTTACACTTAAAACAATAATCCACTCTTCACAATGCCCATAATCCACCTTTCACAATGCCCATTATCAGCCACTATGTAAGCATGCGTTGACTCTCAGTTTGAAAACAAAGAGTCAGTATAGAGGTTTCTCTCAAAACATACTGGGTCTGTTTTTTGGGTTTTGCCCACAACAAATCACCCATCATCACTGATGAGTTGATAATTGAGATCAGTTGCTGACTGAGTCTCACTTTGGGTAATAGGGTATTATTTTCTATCTTAAATAGTTCAGGTTTTGGCCTGGGGCACGTCCAGTGTACACATACTTCTGCAGCATGGGTTCAAATCCGCCCCTCTGCACTTTTTGCAAAAACTCTCTCAATCTTACACCACTTCCCTGTGAAATGAAGCACACAAATGCATGTCAAATATTTTTGAAAGTTAAGGTTTTACAATGGATTTGTAATGATTTCCTTATCCGAATCCTCTGCTGACTGCATTCAGAATCCCAACGGAATAGGCGAATGGAAGCTACAGATAAACACAGCAGGATGTCACAGAGCCCGAGCAAGAAACCGGAAGTCTCTAGCATAAACATGTAGGACGCTGTTCAATGAAATGGGGTGATGTTACCATCTGAAGCGCGGGCGCACAAATGGGCTCTAGGATTAATCTGCAAGTGCTAGAATTTGAGCCCCTGGAAGAGGGAATTACCGTGATTATACGTTGATACTGTACAGAAATGATTGAAGAAAATAACAAGAGCAGGATGCATGCTGGGCCATTTCTAGGCCCTCTGATTTCAGGCCCACCGGCACCTGTAGCCTCAGTTAATCAAGCATCAGGTCAAAGCTCCTTGGCTGCGGCCGACCAGTTCATCAGGGGCCATGCTCTCCTCGTGCTGCGAAACAGGAGGACAGGATGGGGGCAGAGAGGGCTTCCCACCCAGGTATGGTCAGGGCCCTGATTGCACAGCTGCTGCGACGGACCGGACACACGACCCCTATCCATTCCTCCCCAGTCCTGGCTTTGACCGCACATTTGTTGAGAGGACAAAGGCCACAGGCACACGCAGGCAACCCACAGACACACACAGGCAACCCACAGACACACACAGACACATTCAGACACACAGGCAGCCTACAGACACACACAGGCACACACACAGACACACACAGGCAACACACAGACAGACACAGGCACACACACAGACACGCAGGCAACCCACAGACACACACAGGCAACCCACAGACACACACAGACACATTCAGACACACAGGCAACCCACAGACACACACAGACACATACAGACCCACAAAGGCACACACAGCACACAGAGGCACACACACAGACACATACAAACACACAAAGGCACACACAGGCACACACAGACACAGACAGGCACACAGAGGCACACGCAGACACACAGACACACCAAGGCTCACACACAGACACACACACAGAAACACACACAGACACACACACAGGCACACACAGGCACACCCCAGCTCCTGCCCACTAGGAGCGGCCTAGCGGTGGCTGAGCAGGAGGAGAGATGTTCAAGGGTAACGCCTCCGTCTCAGCTTGACGAAGCATTCGGTATCCATTTTATTTAGTGGATCAAGGCAGAGGAAGATCTCCACTACTTGGCAGAAACACATAAAGTGCTGTCCTCTCAAGAGAGAGTTTGAGCGCCTACTCATTTCCCTCTGTATAGCTTGGTCTCGGGCATGGAGAGCGTTGCGGCCCATGGGAGGGCCGCCTTCGAGGGAGAACAATGTGGGAATCTAGAGAGGAAACCACACATGTTCCCTTTCTTACAGTCTCTGCTGTGACTCCAAGCGGAGGCTGCATCCTCACAGGCCATTTCATACGGCAACATCATCAATCACGTCAGACAGGCCAGACTGCACCTTCTACCCCAGTCCTTCTCTTCACATCCCTTATATGACCTCACAATCCCCTCAGATGAAAATGGACCAAAAGAAAAAGCATTTTTGCACAATAAAAACATAAAGAAAATAATGAGTTTTGGTCTTTGCGTGACTGGAGGATAACAAATTAAATAAATAAACAGCACAATTTGGACTGGTATGCTTAGAGAAGGAATAACATTCCCATTATTTTCAGCTCAGTACTGTAAACAAGCTAATTTAATAGCCTCATCAGTTAGCAATGATTAAGTCAGTAATTGACGTTCCTAAAGCCTCAGAATTCAGATTCACCTCAGATTTGAAGTCCATTTTCCCCATTCACAACATCATCCATTTCAGCTCCTGAGTTTCAGGGAACCACCATTGAACCAACTGTCAAAGAAGCACGCCATTGGCTACATGGCATTTAATGACTGATTACAGGCGCAGATAAAAAGATGAGTCTTAATATAATGCGGTATGGTACCATCCCAAAGAGACAGCAATGGCTTAAGCGCTGTTGGTCCCTGTAGCGATGCAATGGGATCCTGCCGGATACCCAGGACAAGTAGGACAGTGTTGGTTTGGGGCCTGTAATGCTGCAGCCTTCACCCTGCCAGAGAAAAGCCCTCACTTGTGGCTGGATGTGACTACCTTTCCCACCCCTCCATCCTCCCCCACAGTCCAGCCACCGAAGGATCAGAGCAGCTTGGAGATACCGGCCAGGCCGCCAAGCGGGGGGGGAACAAGCAGAGCTTTGAGGAGACCTTTGCCAGTCAGCCAGGGGGCCCCAAGCGTCCAGCCCTCAGGGGTTAACCTCTCAGGCTGCCAAGTAAAATACTGCAAGAGGCTCATAATTATACAGACAGTCAAAGGCCATGCACAATTTCCAGAGCTATTTACACAGTTGAGAAGCCCCCTTGGGTCTGCCAGGAATAGGCCGAATCAAGATACTAAGGTGAGGCATATTAAAAATGGCCCCTATAATTTAGAGGAGCTGAAATTGTCCATCCTCCTTGGAAGTCATTTCGGATTGTGTACTGTTTATGAAAAACGAATGGCTTTAATGTGAATGAAGAACTCTACGGGCCATGCTAATCTCAGGCTCAATAATGTGACAATTGTCAGGGCTCGAAAATAATCAATCAAGTTTCTCCGTAATGACATGCTTTTAAGGGCAGGTGCAAATAATGTATCATAAGTGGCCAGGGGTGGTCCAGCGGTCTAAGCTGTCACCTACGGTGCACAAGTACTGCTGCAGCATGGGTTTGAATCTAGCCCTTCCGCTCATTCAGGGAAGACTTGCTTCTCTATCAATACCTATTGATTCCTCCTCATTAATGTGTGTAATTTGTGTGCCGCTCTTCTACAGCGGCATTGGACCTGGACCTGGTATGGTGTGTGGATGGTTCTGCAGAGGAACTTAGTCAGTGTATAAATAGCAGTGAGGTGCTTTAACCCCTGCCTGGTCTACGCAGAGCCCCTGCAGACGGGGCCCGTAGTGCTGGGGGCCCCAGGAGCCCCTAGCCGGCACAGCTGTTCCCCAGGTCCGGAGCCTCTCCAGGGGCCACCGCTGCACTGCACAATGGGACCGGCAGCCCGGGGGGCACGAGGCACTAATAATAACAACCTCCAACATGCAGAGCTCGGGTCAGGCCCACCATGACCCTCCCCATCACAGCGCTGGAAACTGGACAGGAGCCAGGCCACAGCCCCAAAGCTGCAGCCCAGGAGAGCAGTCAGGCTGGGGGGGTAAAGAGGGGGGTCTGTGGGTGGCTACAGCTCAGAGGTCTCCTTTCACTTCCTGCTCTGTGCCGTATCCTTCCCCCAACAGGGCTCCGGGTCAAACTCCAACACGTTCACAGACTTCAAGGAGAAAATTCATATTTATTTGTATAGATTTAGATGTCTTTTTTTTGCAAATGTCATTCTGATTTACACGAATGCCAGTCTTGAAGCTAAGACGAAACGACGTGGATGGGTGGGCACCTGTGTATGAGGTGAACCCCCCCCCCCCCAAAAAAAACGATTCCACACAGGAGAGATGAAGGCTGTGTTCACCTCAGCTGTGGAGTAATGGCCGTTTGCTTCTCTACCGCGCACCGTGCGGCTGGTGGAACACACAAAGGCACAGCAGTGAGGCTGGCTGAAACCGCTGCCTCTGTGGCTCTTAAAGAGCCAATGGGTCCTTAATGACAGTGCTCCTTCCCACTGTCTGGCTGCACCTTCAGCAGGAGGCACACGTTAGCAAGGGCTCGGCTAATGCCTCCAACAGAGTTACAGCCCAGCCTCCTGCCAGAAATGGTTTCCATACTCATTGTGCCGGTCCCGCCAGGATACAGGCCCAACGGCCACACACACACACACACCAAAAACATGGACGATATGCTACTGTGATCCTGTGGTAGGTGTTTTTTCCTATGTAACAACTTCAAAAACAAAGCTCTGAAACCGTGAAGTCCTATGGATATGATATATGACCATTCTCATGTCTACAAGCCTGGACGTGACAAACGCCATCTCTGAAATAACACTTGTGGTTTACAAAGCAAATAACAACGTTTGCGTTTGTTATGTTCAAGTGTTTGGAGTCCAAACATTGAAGTTTTACTCTAGTCAAGTCTGTTAGGTTGGTCAGTGGTGCACTTATGGTTTCTCACATACTCCGTACAAGAGGGAATACTTGGCCCTAATTAGAACAGAGCATCTGGCAAATTTCAGCATGTCTCCTCGCGGCAAATGCAACATTCCTATTTACTTACTAAGCTGGGCTTCAGCTTGAAAAGACCCTGGGAGTTTCAGAGTGTTTCAGACAAGGAAACCAGAGACGGGCTCCTACCGTTCTCCTGTTGTAGAATGATACACATAGAACGGAATGGCACTCATCTCAGGCTCCTCTGGTTATATTAACTTGGATTTTGATATTTTAACTGGTGATTAACTGGTGGTTAAAACAACAACCAGACTGATCTACAGATTCAGGTCGGACTCCCTTGACTGTAGCTTGATGTTTGCTGCGTTCACACACGCTGTCGGAACCCGAGAGAAACTGCACGTTCCCAGCACATCAAACTTACCACCATGTTGTTGAGCAGATAGACATGGAAAACGTAATGTTCTCAGAGTCCCTGCAGCCATTCCCAATATCATAAACACATCTTGAGGTTCAGGGTGGTGATCCATGAAAAACCTAATTTCAACTCTGAAAACAGCATGGCCACTATTAACAGCGGCGTTTTCTATGACCTGTTTAATTATGTATAAACCTTTGTGGAATGTGCTTCTGCTTTACAAACGGTCTCTTCTCAGCTATTAAGAAAGCAATTTCTATTGCACCGGGGTTGTCAGTGATGATGATCTTTCTCATACCTATTTGGCACGTTGATATGAAAACATTTATTGTCTCACTAAATCATTGGTCTATGCTGTCCGGGAACTTAGTCTATGTCCTTTGTATTGGACACGTAAATGTTGGTTAAAAATGTCTCATTAAAATGATGTCTTGCCTGACAAAAATGTTTACCGTAAACATCTACCGGGCTGAATTCACGCCAGCCTGTTTAGAAACCCAAACGATAAGGAGGTCCTGTAGAGCGCCTGCTGGAGACCACGGAAAGCAGGCGACACAGAGATCTGCAACCTGACAAGATTACAGAGACGCTTCCTGTCTCCTAGACCTGATACCATCTCAGTCTGACTCCTCCCATAAGCCTCTCCCAAGCCCGGATAGTGCTGCGGCAATTACAGCCTAATGGGACGGTTTTAATTGAAAAATACATTGAGCAAGTATGTGTTTCTCTTTTTACCTCCTCAGCATGGCTCATTTAACAGATTAATAATCAGGCCTGTACAGTTAGTCTTGATGAATGACCTTGTGTCAAGGAAGCTGTTCCTCCCCAGTTCCAAACACAATATCTAATATTTCAAGCCCACTTCCTGGCTGATTTCAATCACGCCACATGGCAATATGTACCCCAGCATTAAGTAAATGAAAGCCAAATGTCACCACAGGTTCAAATCATTAATGATCAAACATGGCCAGCCTAATAACATCTAGCTGTTTGGATTTGTTCAAGTCAATTTAAAAAGCAGAACATTAAACAAGAGGAAAGAGCAAAAATTTGACATAATAAATGACTACGTCGGATGAGGACGACAAAACCCCTAACTATTTCACCAGGCTGTACTGCCAGGCCAAGACGAAGTCATGTTTGGAGCCTGAAACTGGATCTTTATGGAGCTGTGATACAGGAAGGGCATGTTTATACGTTCTGCACTACCAGCATACATCACCAGTGACCAAACATAACAAGTTCTAAATTGGAACAGTTCAATCACTTGTCAATCATTATAAAGAACTCCAATGAATGCCACTGATTTCCCGTACTGTGGTTCAAATACTAATCCAGTTAAACATCGCAGTTTGTTTGTTAGATCTCGTTTTTTTTTCTTTCTTTTCACACGTATTAGTATGGATGCCAGGTTTGATTAAAAGAAAATCACAATAACCTATTCAATGTAGATGTAATCAGAAAATGACGGTAGGATGAATATGTCTAGAATATCTTCAGAACGTTGCAGACAGCAGTTCATCAACACGGATGACATCATTGGCAGACTGGCTCCCCCTCTCTTTTCGGTGTTGTTGCACTTGCCTGACAGTGCCACCAGCTCCAACCATTGGAGTATGTTTAAATAACTTTGAATTCACAAACCACACACACTTAATTTAAACCGAGACTACTAAATGACCGCACCGCAAGGACCATCTTGATACGTTTATGGATAATGCGAGAGTCACCAGCAGAACGGCCTCCTGGGACAGCAACATCGCCACTTTCATCACGTCCTTTACTGGAGCAAATTACCATATCAGCAGCATGATCTCAACCAGTCGACGAGCCGCAATCATTCCCTTTCTGACACACAATTAAAAGATGTCAAACCTAGTTTCTCTTACAGTGTTTTGGTTCTGCTTGTCAGCGCATGGAACATTATCTTAAAGAGGGCTCGTTTAGCGGAGAAAGTGACCGGCCAGGTTGAATGGCGCGAGGGGGCTGATGGCCCCAGGGTATGTGGGTAGCCAGGGGCGAGCACAATGGGGAGTGGGAACACGATAAGGGGGGCGGGGGGGGTCACCGACATGCCTGCCTTTCTCCCCCCTGGGAATCGGGAGGCTAAGACGACAGGGTTTCTCAACACAGGTAGGCTATCGTGTTCGTGGGGTCCGTCTGAACAGCCGGGCCGGGGTCCAAGCGGCCCGTCTGTCTCAGCGGACGGATCAGGAGGCGCCATCGGCAGCAGACGACCAGCATGCCAGAAGGTGAAACCGGAGCCTTCAATCCACCTTCATACTGTCCTCAATAGTAAGCCCCATTTATGATTTCAATTGTATTTCTTGTCCCCCCCTGAGACCCAAGGAATGCCCAGTCACAGGGCCGACTTAGTGCGTGTGTCAATAACGCGACAGACATTATCCAGAAATGTACAAAACGAATCCTCTACAGAAATGCACTTCATACACAGATTTAGTTTTCTCCACAAAAACCAAACGGAAGAGAGATTAAACACCCACCCCATAAGTCGGAACAGAACTAAGGGGCCACTGCTATAGACAGCTATTGTCTAGAATGGACCCAGTCCCTGGGAGAATCACATGTCAACTCACTGCACCTGAATGGTTGATGGACAGCAACCCCCCCCCCCCCCCCTCATAGAGACATCCAATAATGTCACACTATCACATTGTAGTCAGGAAGTCATTTGATAAACATGGTTATTTTCACAACCGATCCATAGGACATCGGATTCCCTCACTGAATGCAATACAGTAAACCCTGGTCAGAACAGCCCTGCTCTCTCTAGCCTACAATATAACCAAGTGGTCAGAACAGCCCTGCTCTCTCTAGCCTACAATATAACCAAGTGGTCAGAACAGGGCCCTGCTCTCACTAGCCCACAATATAACCAAGTGCACTTTTCCTGTGGAACAGAACCCACATTTCCGTTCGGTCAACCCCTTTTAACGGTTGGAAACATAGTATTCCGTCTCGAGGCACATTTCAGCGAGCCGTGTGACATAACGTTTTAGGATCCCGGTTGACTAGACGTGGGTTCCCGTCAACAGGCTTTCATCAATCCGCCACATCCTCTCTTAACTCCCCAGGAGTGAAGCCTACTGCAGGCAGGTGCACTGGGGAGGGGGGACGGAGGGCTCCCCCTGATTTGCGTGGCAGAGCTCTAGGGGAGTAATTGGGCTTCTGTAAACATCACTGTGTGGTCTGGTCTGCAGGGAGGCGTGGAGGTCCCGGTCCCACAGCCCCCCACTCTGACAACACCAGTCAGGCCTGTAACCTGTCCCAACAAGGCCCGCTCGGCACCTCCCAGACCCAACACCAGTCAGGCCTGTAACCTGTCCCAACAAGGCCCGCTCGGCACCTCCCAGACCCAACACCAGTCAGGCCTGTAACCTGTCCCAACGAGTCACGCTCTGCACCTCCCAGACCCAACACCAGTCAGGCCTGTAACCGGTCCCAACGAGGCCCGCTCTGCCCCTCCCAGACCCAACACCAGTCAGGCCTGTAACCTGTCCCAACGAGTCACGCTCTGCACCTCCCAGACCCAACACCAGTCAGGCCTGTAACCTGTCCAAATGAGGCACGCTCTGCACCTCCCAGACCCAACACCAAGACAGACCTGTAACCTATCCAGATTAAACTCCACTTAATTAAACAACAGCTAAAGTCTTGACCAGTCAGCTGCCAGTTGAGCTTTTACTGTAGCTATATATTCAAATCACCACAGGAAATTAGGATCCGGTCTCCCATAGTGAAATGACACCCCTGGTGGCCGTGAGTGGATTCAATCAAACTAAAATCAGAGCTGGTCAAGTATCCAGAGGTTTTACTTGTTATAAAAGTGAAGTGGAGGGAAAAAATGAAAATTAACCTTGAGACCATGATTTATCAACAACGTGCAAAAGTATCCAGAGACGGCTATTCATCCCAGCGCTCTGGTAGAGTGGGCAATGCCGAGGCAAAGAGGTTTTAAATTGAGAGCCATAATGCTCATTAGCCCAACACTCAGCATAAAAGGCAATCAGAAGTTACATTAGCCAGAAGAGGGTGCCTGAACACATTTACATGTGGAAATTGATTAAACTAAATAGATTAACCGATATTGTATGAATGCATATTTAGTTCCGCTGAAATCCACACCCCTTACAGTACAAAGTATCTGGTAAGGACACTGCAGTTAACGGTAGGAAGACATTTAGTTTAATACTGTAAGAACAATAGCTGCAGTTGGTCCCAGTAACAAATAGACTAACCGACAAGCCAGTAGACACAGAATATTATAGATATTTCTACTCATAAAAGACAATGCATCAGAAACTACCCTTCTGTGATTTCAAAAAATATATATAAACAGTTAGATCAATGTACAAAAATTCTTTATTTTCATATGAAGTGCTTCAAAACCAACATGTCTTCAGGAAAAAGCTTGACGACAGATATCAGAAAAAAAAAAAAAAATCCTTCTAAGAAAACGGAGGCACTTCCTCCCCAGCCAAACGTATGGATGGTGTTCGTGTCTCCTGTGAATGATGACCAACCGCCAGACCCTCGCACAGACCGCGGAGACTCCCGGCAGAGAGAGAGGCTTCCCCAGCCGGCGGCGGGCCGTGGCTCACCCTCTCCGGCACATCTAGGAACGGCAGCGAGGGAGGGGGGGGGGGTCAGGATCAGGCCTGAGCCAGCCTCTCGATGACTCTCCTGTACTCGGCCAACACCTCCTGGTAGCTCTTCTCCAGCTCCTCGTGCTGCAGCGTGGTGTCCATCTGACTGATGTGGGAGGCGAGCTCCTCGGGCCGCAGACACTTCATCATCTTGGTCATCTCCCGCTGGTTCTTCTGAGCACACAGAAACACACACACACACACACACACACACACACACGTGGATTACATAGTGCACGTGTCGCTGAGAAGCACAGGTTAATATTGAGTATTGTTGTTACTCATATTGCTTAGTGTCAAAAACCCAAACAGCCACTCAGGGGACGGGGGAAATATTCTGTAATTCAGACTGAGACTGCTGAACGCTTCTGGACACAGACCAAGTTTCCTCACTGTATTTTGGGGCGGTCGCTGTGTATTTGACGGTGGTCTAGTTCCCTGAGAAGCAGGGTACGAGATGCCAGGTTTGAGCCAAGACGTGTGATCCTCCATGCATTCATTTGCAGAGGGCCCTGTCACTCAACTACAAACCAAACCTTCAAGGGGGAAAAAAAAGAAAAAAAACTGTGCTGCATCTGGCCACCAGATCTCTCCTCCACCCTCATCCTCCTTAGGAACTCCTACTTCCTTTTACAAACCACATACTTTCTCCCCCTCAGATATTGGCCTTTTTCAAAATGTGTGGTTACACTGCTGACAGCAATCCTCTAATGGCTGGTATGCTGGGTTTCAATGACACACTAACACAGTACATGGTATTGAACATCAGAATTGATGGCGTGTTGGGAATAACTGAGTTAGAGCATGTCCAAACCCATTCCAGAAGCACACTGGCCGTGCTGATTTGACAGAAGAACTTCTCTGACTCACTAGTATGAATGTGTGCCGTTGGCAACCTACTTCCCAGCTGAATTACTCCTTCCTCCCAAAGACATGCAAATCCTCCATAATGACACTGCTCTGAATGGAAGTGAATCCCAGGATAACACCAGCATGGACGCCTGCTGTGCTTAATTGTATCTCCAATAACAGCCCTTTGGAACTCCTAACTGTTTCCCTGAAACTAGGGAACAATCCTTCCCTGATTCTGGAGTCATGCAACAGAAGTAACAGGACGCAACAAAAAACAGCTCTAGGCGGATAGTGTTGCATTCTTACGGTTCAGAGACATGTATTATTAGTTAAAGTCATCAGCTGTCATCAAACACTTGAAAAATGCCGGTATAATCAATAATTATCACATTAAAAATCAACTCAAGAGTGATGGTGGTTAAATAGTGTGACTAACAGCTGTTTATCCCTGATGATGTTCACAAGGAAATGAACAGAATTTACATGGCACAGATACACTTAGAAATTCCATTGGACAGGCTTGGACATTCCAGACCGGGTTGCAACCACATGGGGCCAAACATTCACGCATATACAGCGGATCCAGTAAGGATTCAGACACCTTCACTTTATCCACATTTTGTTTTGCTTGACGGAATTTACAACAGATTACAAATCTAAATGTTTTCACGCCAATCTACACACAATGCCAGATAATGACAAAGCAAAAGAGCAATTTGAAAAATGTGTTTAAATGCACCCTGTGTCATTTTATCATCCTTGAAATGTCTCTAGAACTTGTTTGGGGTGCATCTGAGGTAAATCCATTTGGTTGTAGACAACTATATGAGGCCCTCCACTTCCCACTGCACGTCAGAGCACAAAACAAGGCTTGAGGTTCAAAGCACTCCCTATACCTGAGATCACGTGAAAGCATAGATCAGGGGTAGGCTAATAAAAATAGCTAAAGCGTTAAACAATTCCAGGAGCAGAGTGGGCTCCATCAACCTGAAACGGAAGAAGTTTGAATCCACCAAGACTCTTTCTGAGCTGCACATCTGGCCAACACAACAGCCACTCTAACAGAGCGTCTCCGCAGAGATGCGAGAATCTGCCATAAAGACCACCATGCTTCTAAACAGCAGGGACTGGTAGCTAAGGAAAGATTCACGAAAGAATGAATGGAGCAAAGAACAAAGATGTCGTCATAGAAAGGCGCTGTGGTTCAGGTTAAGGCAGCGGAGAAGATGACTCTTTCAGCAGAACAGTGATGAGAAGCACACAGCCATGGGAATGCTGGAGTGGCTTCAGGAGAGCTCTGTGAACGTCCTGGAAAGACCAACTGGAGCTGTGACGCATCTGCCGGGAACAGGACGCCTGGTCATTTTGCCCCCTGGAGCAATAAAGAGTATGATTCCAGAGGGGGGAAAAGCAGGCTTGAATAAAAAAAGTATTTGAACAATTTAACCTCGAAGGATTAGATGATTCTCGTTTTGAGTGGAAGATCATGCGGATAAACAAAGAAATTCTTTTTCATAGCCTTCTTTACCAACCGGTCCAACATTTCTGGAGGGCATGGTATTTACCAGAGAAAACAAGGACTCCATTGCTAACAAATGTCTTTGACCAAATCGTTCTACATAAGTACATTAAAGCACAATCGGGGACATGAGATTTCAAATTGCCAGATTTGCAATGCAGTCAAGAATGAGGTATCAAACATTCTTACCCAAGGCATGGAAATAATCCAACCAATAAGCAGAAACGCAACGCAGTGCTGTATTTTTACAAATCTTTTCAAAAATATATAGTCAATCTTAAAATTGGCCACAATTTCCTCCACTCAACCCTTACAGTGGGTCGCGACTGAAGAAACCTCAATTGGTTGTGTACCCTAAGCCAAAACACAAACATTTGTGAATCCTTTAAGCTAGAGACACAGCTGGAAGACGCTGGGAAACATGTCACAAGACAAGCAGAGGTCTTTTCATGTGAACATACCTTGGTGGGAGCAAACAGCCTCCTTTTAACTTCCAGGCGGTAATCTCGTGCTTTTGTCTCATCGCTCATGTCGGTTACCCTCAGACGCAGGATTTCGTACACTCGTCTTGCGTGTTTCTGTAGGGGGGGAAACAGTTCAGGGCCATTAGCGCCTTTAAGAAACCGTAAAGTCAGCCGCCGCAATCATCGAGAAAAGATTGAGCCAATTCCTTAGTTGGCTTCAGGTTTGGTGGAGCTATTCAGGACCTCCTGGTACAGAACAACCCTACGGTGCCTGGAGCTTCACGGGGAGCGATAAGCCCGAGTGAAAAACAACTATTTGGTCACGCTGCCCCATTGGCATCAGGCTGTGATAATCATCAACATGCAAGTGGGACACAGGAAACCTAGGATATAATTGAGACTGCTAAATAGTACAAAGTGCACTAAAAGAAATCAAGCAGGGACCACTTTCAAGTGAGTGCATTGGGCTGAGTGCCCCCCCCCCCCTTTAAATAGACTGGAGAGTCGGGGGTTAATGACTGTATTTGTCCGTTAATGGTTTGGCGAATGAAGAAAAGCCCTAGGATCCCTAACATGTACAGTACTCAAAGATCCTCGGGCCGAGACGTCGCTGACCTTGTTAATCTTCAACTTCTCTCGGGCCTCTGTGGCCATGTCTTCACTGAAGCCCAGGGAAAGCTTGTCCGAGGCGAACGAGGGCAGGGTTTGACAGAGCTTGACCAGAACGTAGTCTCTCAGCTTCACGTAGTTCTCTGAGGGGTCTTCAGCTGAGAAGAGGCATCGGACAAAGACAATTATTACAAACAAGTTTGGGACTCCACTTGCAATAACCTACATACCACCTGCAATGACATTAAATATTTGTTAGGCATACCCACTATATACCCGTTTCTCAGACTGTTCACATCCACCACCCTGAGTGTTCAATAAGGGCTTATACTCCAGTCCCATTGATTCTCTGCACAGTTATAGAATTCCACACCATTGTGAGATTATGATTGTGGCTGCATGTGGCAAGCACAGTTCTGCTAAAGCTGCTTGAATTTACATATCCCCGCTTCCACGAAGGCTTTCGAGCAAGGAGAGGATTTACCGCAATGGGATAGGAAGACCTTTCAGCAGGAGCTGTCCCCCCAGCTACCCATTCAAAGGACTTATACAAAGTAGAAGAAAACATGAACAAAACTATAGGGGAGCCCCTCTGATCCGAGCTGATGCTTCACTTAGTCATTCCACTTGCAACCGTTGGTGCGCAACTGATTGGCACTGGATTATGTTAGTACACGTTCCTGTGAGTTTAAACCGAGCCGGAAAACGTGATCAGTGTGGCGTGTCATTCGCTGCACACACCTGTGATGTCCTGTACTTTGGGCAGGTGGCAGTAGGACCGATGCACCGCCTCCAGTAGCTGAGCCCCGTGCCCCTCTCCTTGGAAGGGCGGCAGGATCAGCATTTGGCTGTTCAGAAGGAGGACAGGCCAACACACAAAGCCATGAAAGAACAGCCTCCCTGACCACTCCGGCAGACCTACTAAACCACGCCCGTGTCCACCAGAATACAACAATCTATCGACGTCACAATAACATTCGGAGAACCAAAGGAACTCGGAATAATGTCCCAATTATTTGTAATTGAGGGAGCTCTTTTCACTTGATTATAACGAACATAAATTGTTATTGTGTCGTGTCAATCAATACATCAAACGTAAATCAAAAATGCTTATTTAAAGCCAAAGGTTTTTTTTGTCAGATCAATTTGGCTTCCGTATCACACAGATTGGGGTTGGATACATAAGCCAGCAATTTGGGATTTTTTGTAGGACAAGCGAGACAGAAATGTATAATTTTCCTCTCCCGTTCGGTACAAAAGAATGGGACGGCACGTGCTCGTCTAGCAATTACCTGACACGTGGTCGGGTTTTGTCTGGATACACGTAGTAATTATAAACTGTCATGTAGCCAACAGTCGCAAAGAGAGTCTCCCCATCCTTATTGTACTTCTCAAACCTGCAGATAAAACACAAAGGCAAGAAGGTAAATTACAGGCACACTCCCATGCCGCATCCAGTCCCCCCCTTCTCAGTGTCAGCATGCTGGAGCGGCCAGGCCCGTCCCCATCCGTACACCTGCTACAACCTGAATACATTAGGCACTTAATTGGAGGACTGCAACTTAGAGCCGTAGAAACGGGGGGGGTGGAGTTGGTGGGGAGGGATCGAGACCCTCCACATCACTTCAGTCCATTTGCCAATTGTCACCATTAATAGGTGCCAGGCTAAAGAAAACACTAGCAGAGGCTCTTTTTACTGTTTGAGATGTCATTCAGTGTTTCAAAAGACAACAGCGTTCAATTCAGCTCTTGCCCTGGAAAGAGAAAAAATGAAAAGGGCTTTGAACACAAAGGCAACTCTTGCCAGATCAACAATTCTCCATAGCCAGGGAAAATATAATCAAACTGGCTGGGTAATTGGGCATGAGCGCCTTAAAAGAGCCCATTGTTTCTCAACAAGAAGGGTTCAGGCAGAGTGACGTTGGGGAGGGGTTCAGGCAGAGTGACGTTGGGGAGGGGTTCAGGCAGAGTGACTTAGGGGAGGGGTTCAGGCAGAGTGACATTGGGGAGGGGTTCAGGCAGAGTGACATTGAGGAGGGGTTCAGGCAGAGTGACGTTGGGGAGGGGTTCAGGCAGAGTGACGTTGGGAAAGGGTTCAGGCAGAGTGACGTGGGCTAAGGAGGGCAGACACTCACACCAGAAAAAAGTCCCAACGATCGTCGTCCACGTCGATGTAGCTGGCGGTCTCAATGAACCACATCAGGAAGGTCTGCAGTCGCTCGTGGTACTCTCGGAATCCAGGGCACGACACGTCCACCTAGGAAATAAGACAGAAGGTCAGAGTTCACAGTTCAAGCAACAAACAGAACAGCACAATCATTTGAAAATCATACATGTGACCACGTATGTGCATTACAACAGCCTTCATATGAGCCCAGACTGGTATGCAGACCTTGTGAACCTGGTAGGTGAAGTCCCCTCCCTCCTCCACGGTGTGGACGTGGTATGTGTGAAGCAGGGTGCCGAAGGGCTTGAAGTTGGCCTCCTTCTCCAACAACGAGATGAAGTCGTCTGTGTTGCAGCAGAAACCAGCAGGGATGATCTCCCGGATCTTCCCTTCAACATCATCCGGCTGCCGAGAGGAAACAGGATTATTAGAACACCATGCGGTGACAGCTTGTAAGAAGGCAAGTGGTTGCCTGTTCACACACACACACACACTGGTCCTTTTCCGGTCAAATGTACTTGTCAAAACGTTATGGGAGATCCTATGCAACTTAGCACTTTCAAAGTACATTATTGAAGCACACCTCTCATACCTGGCTACGTAATGGCGTAATAGACAAAAGTAGTTCTGCCTTTCTCTGAGTAAGCCTCGGGTATCTCAAGGATAACTGCAGGTTTTCCTGTTTATTTCTTAGGTAAGATCAATGCGGGTGTTTCAAGGAAACATTAAACAATGACTGGCCTTACTGGGATGTCAACAAAGGAGCTGGGAATTATGAGTACAGAACTGTGTCACCAGTAAAGAACACAAAATCTAACCTTGTAGAAAACCTTTGTGATAAGCAAAATATTCAGACTCAATATAATTTGTAATAAAATCCTGGGATCTATTGCTGAGATAATTCAAAGACAAAATGCAGCCGTCATATATATTGAATAGATGGAGACTACACACAAAAGTTGCTTTGCTGAGTACAGTAAGTCTGAATAGAGCATTAAATTGAATAATCAGGAAATCTGGACATGTTTTTAATTTCCCTCCACTATGTGCAATCATTAACGAGACCTAAGAAATAAGTCACCATTGTTCTGTCATTAGGTCGTGCTTCAGCTTTGATTGACAGAGAACATGAGGAATTAAAGTGGAAGAATACATATTTCTGTGCCAAAAAAAGGGAGAACCATTAGGCAATTAAGACTGTCAGCTGAGCGGAGACAAGCGTGCCCCCCCCCCCCCCCCCCCCCCCCCCCCCC
>JACXGK010001577.1:37033-67132 GCA_016801125.1 Novumbra hubbsi | reverse complement strand
GCGACGAGCAGGCGCTTTCCTACGGGCTGCCTGTTTACCAGGCCCCAACCCGGGATGCCTGGCTAGCCTGCTCCCTTCCCAGGGAGACAGGCGGGAGCCCGCGGTCAGCGCAGACAGGGACGAATACTGAGACTGTCTGGATCTCCAATCAGATACCAGCCACTCTTCCCATGGAGACACCACTAGCCCGCCCCCAAAATGTATTTGGGGGGGCCCCTGGGAAGTGGCTGAGCTGGGTGCCGAGGAAACCCATGGATCCTGGGTTAAAGGTGGACTGCTCCACCCCCTGCTGACACCCCAGCCTGGATCATCATATGGGAGATCCCAGTCCTCATATTCCGCCCCTCTCTGGAGAGAGAGTCGGATCCCCAGTCCCCCAACCAGGTGTACTGCTCTCTCCCCCAACGCTGCCCGTCGAATGTCGCTGGTTCCATATGGTGGTTTATTCTGTCACGATATTGTTGTGCGGCGGAACCATATGCAGACATTTTTCAAAAGGAAAGGTGATTTAATCCAGGACAAACGGTACAAACTACATGAAACTGCAAACGTCAAAATGAAAGGCTTGAAACAAACATATAAACGAAATACAAATAACATGTAGCGCATTCGCTTGAAAATGAACTAAATGAAAGGACAAACCGTGAGCTGTTGCATATGAACAAACAATAAACCACACCGGGTGTGGCTGGAAAACTAACCTAAGTAGGCTCCCCAATCAGAGTCAACTGAATGCAGCTGCTCTGACTGGGGAGCCCACAATGGCATGGAGATGGCTAGAGGCCTCTCTATGTGCCATGCCCTGAATGGGAGCCCCAAAGCACAGAGATGGCTAGGGGCCCGCATCCAGGACATGACAGTACCTAATAACTGCATGCTTTCCAGAGTCATAAAGGGTGGCCCTTACAACATATTATGAGGCTTTCTGTCAATATGTTTCTAGACATCTCTTGTTTCCATAAGCCAGTTGAAACTATTTTGTAACAGGTTCTTTAAATGGTTGGATTAAAACCTGGTTTGTGACATTACAAACCTTGGTGAAAATGCTTCAAGTGTGGTGTCATGGTCAAATGGTTTGACCCACTTTTATGAATACAATATCTTACGGTGTGGTTGTGATGGTTAAAAGTTCTGAATGAGAGACTACTTTGCCTCATTGGTCAGCAGCCATCCAGTGATGTCATTAAGAAAAGTTGCAGGTATAAATTACCTTCATAAAAACACTGCTGATGTACAAGTCCTGTAGGTGTTTTTTGGGGATATTTACATTCTATAGCCTTGAACTTTTTATACCGCTATTCCCATTTTTCATAGGGAACAGAACGAGAACAGCGATATTGCATAAAAAAGGTACATCTAAATGCCTCTATTTGCACTTCTCCCACTGATATTTCACTCACAACCGCTATCATTGGTACAAGAGATCCAACAATTCACTTTGAGTATTGTCAATTTGGTTATGAGATTATATTCTCTCAAGTGGTAAATGCACTAAATTCTGAATAGGATAGTGAATTCCAGCTGTCAGTAAGGCCACACGGTGGCATGTTTTGCTGTAGGGGTACATGTCATATAAGGTTGCAACGGAAATGAATCGCTTGAGGATTCGAGACCTCGTCTAACATTTAATGTGTATTCCTAATCTGAGGATGAGGTAGAAGCAGTGGGATAAGACACGGAGGAAAATGTTGCCATTCCAACACACCCTTGGGCAAAGCTGACTGTCGCTGATGCTTTGCAGAAGAACCAAGCCTCCTCTTTGACATGTGTAGAATTCAAAGATTTCCCCGGGCCCTCATAACGCTCACCTCCTTACTGTTTTTGTGACCAGAAAAGGCTAAGTGATACATTTACAGATCTGACAAGAGATGGTGATAGTTGGTAGAACAATTAGATTTTAATGTGAGCTTTTTAGAATGCTTTTGATTTCATATACCCATTTAAGATTCCAAGAATGTTTGGTTCCCATGACAACCAACAAGGTACTAGTCAGTGAGGAAGTGCTTGACTTGCCCAAAGCTGAAAGCAGCTGTATGATTGAAGCCAATCAATTTCTCTGATTGCAGTTAGTTCAGAAGAGCTGTTTTTTTTACAATCTCAAGTGAAAAATCCAAAAACCTCTGCCAAAAACATTATTGAAATGCTATGTTTGTTCCTTGTGACATGATCTACATATATTAGGCCTTTAATACCAGATTCAGTGTCCAGGAGGTACATTCAGACTGTTCACTGGAACTGGATTAGAAAACTTGGTTCACCAAATGTTCAGGACTTAGGTTAGGTTATTTCTTCCAATATTATTTAGTATGTCCAAAAGATAGACCATTTTGTTGAAACCATTTGTGTACCAACCTGTTCTTTGTTTGCAAAAAGCTTTGGGATGGGATGTTCCTGCAGAAATGTTAACTACTACAAGCTATGGACTACAAGCTATGGAATCAACATTATGTTTTTTTATGTTTTTTATTTGCTATGTATTTTCGTTACGAAGTTCTGTGGAAAATTTTGTAGGATTCTGAAGGGGTACAACAGTTATTCTAAGCTCATGACTCTGTAGTCTTGGATGAATAAATTGATGATTATCACTAAAATATGTAAGAAAATGTATGTTGCAATTTAGACACTTTATAAACAACAACTACTGTTATGATAACCTAAAAGCTATTTGTTTATTAACAAACAGAGTTGCACTTCCAGCCATCTTTGTTGGAGTTCAGGCAGAGGACACAGTCAGGAAAATAACTAAATTAGCTGTGATGAAATTACCTTAGACTTGCTGGTTAGTGGTACCGCAAAGTTGAGGAACAAATGTTCTTAGTTCATTCTTAGTTAAATTTAATTTATAATTACAGCCTGACAACGGTTTTGGGTTTTCACCTCTGAAACAAATATGCGTTTCTCCAGTGGGCACTACAGGTCAAAAGTTTAGACATACCTACTCATCCAGGGTCATTTCTCTAGTTTTACCATTTTCCACATTTTAGAATAATAGTGAACACATAAAAACTCAGAAATTACCCTTACGAAATCAAGTAGTAACCAAAAAGGTTTTCAACAAATCAAAATTTTAGATCCTTTAAATCAGCCCCACATGATGACACCTTTGCACACTCTTGGCATTTTCTCAACCAGCTTCAGGAGGTTGTTTCTGTAATGATACTATGTGGAAACTATTAACACGAACAAATACCCTAAAATGTCCAAATCTTTTACTGGTATTGAATGTATTTTGAAATGTATTTGTGCAAAGTAATATGGTGACCTCTTTCATTAGAACTGTGTATAGATGTTTGCAGTTCTATTGTTCTTAGCCCCGGGGTTCTAAACCCTGTCTGCCCCCCACCATCATAACCCCATTTGGTACCCTTCCATGCATTCCATATTCCACTCAATTCACCTTTCTTTGAAAATTGTGTTATTTCACATTTTGTTGTTCTTTACTTCAGTTCAATACCAACTTAACTTACTTGGAACGGCAGCAAACATATACATATAGTACATATTACCAAACTACAACCTCAAAACAATCAAATGACATTGTACTGTGTTTGCTAGGATGTTGTCATTTCCAAGAACCTGGAAACAGTAGTCATTTGACTACTTAAATTTTATTAATTTCATTATGCAAAACACAAATGTTTAGCTGTCAGAAAACTGTTGTAACTGTCATATTTCTTTTGATATCATTCATATAATGTGCATTATAAGACAAAGAGAACCTGAGTAAACTGACCTATATAGAGCCTCACTATCAATGGCAGGTACGCTACAAGTAGACAAATTGTGCTACATGCTGCAATCAATGTATTGTTAAACTAAAAATGTTCATAACACCTGTATTTTTTGCAGTTGTTTGCTTTTATATGGTGGAAATCCTATGGCAAACCTTATTTAACTTCGGAACAGCTAGTTGAGTCAATCAGTATCTCAATCAGTTTTTTTTTCGTCAAATGGTAAAACAGTGTGTATTGTTTGAAATCTAAGGTTTTATGCTGGGCTTCCTAGCTGACTAAGATCACAAGCTGGTTAAATGGATATGTTACTTTGCTAGCAAGCTTTCTGCATACCAAATGTTATGTATCTTGTCAAAATGTGTTTTATTAGAGTTTTTCCTAATGTTGGCATGTTTATTTTTTTTATAAATTTACAATTTCATGTGTAAATAGGGATGAAAATGTGTTTATTGTAACTGACTCAACACAGTGCTAATGTGCAATGGTTACGGGTCTCAAGTACCTTCAATGTCACTAACTGATGTTGTCAGGAGTGAACGTAACCTCAAGCTGGTTGACTCATGTGACTTCCTGGCTGGATGAGCAGTGCGGAAAAATCGGAATGGCTTGAGGAATGTCTTGAGGATGAGAATACATGTAAGGAGAGCTTGCCACAATCTATTTGGAGTGTTTGTGCTGACACAAGCTGTAGGTACAACTGGTTATGAAAATACAGTAAATTACACTTGATTTGGTATAGCATTTGAGCCCGGTAATAACATAAGTAAGAGAATTATTAAATGGTTGGAAAATCCCAATGTGCGTTAGTGTTATTCTCTATTCCTGTTTTTGAGACCAGGTTTTAAACACTTTGATATTATATGTTGATTCATTAACACATTAACAGTGCAGACATTTTTTGGTATGTGCTATTAACATGGCAATAAAGGGGCATTATGTTAAATGTGTACTGGGGTCTTATTATGTAAATAAGCCCCTCAGGCATTTCCTGGTTGCTAAAATTCTATAAAATTCACCATGTCTTTTAAAACGCTGAATAGTCTACAGAATAATTATTTTAGCCCTAGTTTCTTCAAATATTTAATCAGAAAATATATACTGTTTTGTAAAGCCTATGAATGCTACATTCCATAAGGATTTTTTACTTCCCCTTTAACAAGTGACAGCAATTGCACCATGCAATTACGGTAATTACACCATATAACAAAATCTTAGTTACATAATGTAGTAACTGATTTAATTATTTACTGTAGTTAGTACTGTGCTAGTAACAGCAATTAGGGCTTTAGATTCAGTATTGCAAACACATTTACTCAAGGAATGTCGTTTTATGGTCTTGGTCAAAGAAGTGAGAGAAAGTAGTGACACGCCCACCAGTTATTTCAATATGTCACTAGGAGCTTGTCACCCTCTCTGTCTTGCAGTCAGATATACTGTTCATGTAAGAGCACAGCCTTCAGTTTCCGAACAGCAGCTCATGCTTTGTGTCAGATGTCAGGTGGAGTTATAAGGCCCTGAGAGAGAGGCCTACATTGTTTGTGAAAGCCCTGGTCATTGTCACACCACATATCTAACCCAAAGGTGACATGGGACAGGAAGGATTCTAAAGTGATCTCATTCCACTGTAGGCAACTGAAAGGGCACTGTGGTCCGGCACTCCCTAAGGCAATAGATTCACACGATCAAACTGTGCACTGATTGTATTGGGACTCTGAGCCAAAACCTGTCTGGGTTTTCATTGAACGCGATTATGTGAAGGTATTGTCCAAACGTGGGGTACCATTTTGTAAATGCACCATCTAAAGACTGGGCGACTGTATTTACCATCACAGTCACACTAAATGCATGTTAGGACGTGTTATGATATTAAGGTAGAACTCTTTATTTGGCCGTTGTCTGCAACAAAAGGCCGATTTTGGGCAATTTCAGGGCCCTTTGAATAGAAGGAGGATGGAAGATTGGACTTCAGAGGGTTCTCTGCTTAAATACCAGTGAATACAACTCATTGCTTAACGTTTCTTTCACCGTTTGTAACTTCAACCCTTTGGTTTTGCTGAAACATTCCTCTGCACGGCATTCGATTTTCACCCACTGTCTTATTTTAGCTCTTTTAACACACCAAATACTCGAGAGTTGAATTAACTTCCTTATTGACCTTGGATGACAGAGAGGAAAGGATGATCTCTCATGGGTGCATACCTTATGGTGTTTACGGCAGAAAACTGATGATATATGGTCCGGGTGTGGGGACTTTCAAGGTAATTAACAGATGATGTTTTGGCTAATAAAGCATGGCCTTGATGGGAATGCATCAGCTCGTGAGATCCCCACAGCTAGATCCACACAAGGATGCAGCTTAATAGAGTTTGATGAATGGACCGTGGCCCACAGAGCAGGCAGGTGAACCCTTTCGCCGAACACATGCGGAGAGACACACAGACACACAACTCAGCGCACAGACGTCCTCCCTTGCGGAGAGAGTGTGTACGGCTGCAAGGTGAAAGATGGCAAAGATGAGACCAATTATCCTCCAGACGAATGACCCGGGTTGCTGGAGGCCTGATCATTTGTCCCGGTGAATTCTGGAACCCTGCTGCGGTCGGAAGCGACTACCGGTTACCTCCACCTTATCATAACTGCCTCTGTGTCTTCACGCTATCAACCTCAAAGGCACGTTCTCCTCCCATACTGTCCTGCTCACGTGGTGGCTTTACCTTAATGTGGGAATCTTCTCGTAATGGTGTAGTCAGAAGATGGCGCTCCAAAAAAGTACACAGATGTTTTTTTTGCAGGAACAGACAATATATCATTTTAATGGAGTTCCTTTTCTGTCTACAACACAGCATAACTATATAGTAGGAGGACCGCAGTTTGTGCGACCTCGAGATACAAATGAACAGTTTTGAACAGGTGTGTGATTTACATAATCACATTTACATAACGTATAGACAGCTAGAGAAACGGTACAGTAAAACCCAGCAGGCTAATCTACTCAGTGGCAGAACAAGTTGCTTAGTCAATGAAGGATTTTCCGAATAAATGATTGCATGAATTTCCCCTGAGGACTATTTTAATCAGAATATACCATCATTTCCCATGTCTGTTTAATGAATCATGCGAATTATAGTCATATTACAAATGGGAAGCCTTTGCAGGCTATTAGCTTGTTTCTTTAGGGGTCTAATAGTAGACATGCTTCATTTAGGTCTGGGTAGTGTCCTGCAGCAATACAGAATGAATTGCATTATTTCCAACAGCTGCCAGTTTCAAACGATCTTATCAGAAGTGCTCTAATATAATGCGGCAGGAGGAGGTTATTATTCCGGACCAGCCGCCTTAGCCTCCATCCGTAATGGCATTCATCTTTTCCGAGGAGGTGTTTCACTCCCAGTTCTCCGTCCTACTCCACGTTCCTAGTGATTTTGACTTAATTACGAAGCCCATTATGCCGCGGATAGTTTGTGTCAGCGGGCGCATTACAGGGAAAATGTTCACGTACATTCTGGGCTAACTTTCCTTTTAATGCTAATGCCCCTGCTTTGTTAGACTCTTCTTGTGTGAACTATGTTTTTAGTGGAAATATAAGACTACTGAAATGCATTCATGCCAAGTTCAATCCAGTGATTATATTTGGTGGGTCTTGTCAGTCTCTGTGGTGATTACAGTACAGGGTCAAACAAATACAAGGTCATTTTTCTTGGTTCTATACTAAATATAGAAGTTTAATTATAACACTTTATTATCCCACTGCTGACTTGCCGCTGTAGCTGATCAAGGTCAGTCCTGGGCAGCCCCTGTATAGGAGACCAGATGGTGCTAAACGTGTTTTTTGAGGGCCAGTACAGGACACTCTTTCGTCTGGTCCAAAGATCAAATGCCAAAGCCCCTTGGGCAGTGATGGGAATGTTGCCATGCATTGGATGCCTTCTTTCAGATGTGACGGTTAACAGGTGTCCTGGCTCTCGGTGGTTACTAAAGATCCCGTGCACTTATTGTTTAAGTAGTGGTTCTACATTTCCCACCTTGCCCTCATATGATCACGGCACGCTCCTTCCCATTAACATAAAGTAAAGTATCAGATTTTAGTTTTAAATGTAATCAGTCAAACATATGTTTGTCACTCTGGATTAGTACATCAGCTAAATGCCTAAAATGTCATATTTACTTACATTACTTTTATAGGACTTGACAAATAATATAGATGTCAATGTTTAACACTGAGCACAAGGAATATGCAATGTACTCTAAACTGAGACTCTCATAACTAACATGTTACACACTTTATCTACTAACATTTGTTGGCCAAGCAAATAGCAGGAATGATAACATTACAGAGACATCTTTAATGAGCGGAGATCATACTCTTTATCATCTTTTGGTGTCTCCTGTCCATGCATTTTGGATATTATTTGGTGGAGGGTTATGTGTTGCTTTGAAGGGGAGAATGGAGGTAGCATGATAACCCTTAAGGCAGTCAGCAGAGAAAATACAAAGCAACCACATGGCCAGTAGAGTTTTGTCAGTCAGACTGTCAAATCTTTGTTCTGCTTTGGAAACTCATGAATGCATACATGCAAGTCAGAACCCCCTAAAATTCAGCTTTAAATTAAATAATGCAATTTGGAATAATGTTATCTACATACAACATGTGATGAAAGGTTGTCTTGAAACCCAAAGACATGTAAAGAAAGACTGTTAGATCGTTCAATCAAGAGGTGGAGGATGGAAGGAGAGAACAAGATAGGCATCATAGAAAAACACTCTTGAGCTTATTTGTTGGTTCTTTTTCCATTTCAAAAGTGGTACTTTTAGATGCTCAGCAATATGGGCATTTAAGTTCAACTTCTTCTTGGTAAACTTAGTACAGCACATACTGGCTGAGACTGATTACATTTAACTATAAACACTTGTTTGAACAGCATATGGTTTGTTATGCAAATACATTGAAGATGAATCTCTATAGAGTAAGACAGTTTCTCATTTGATGGGCAGACATTTCTGAAATAGCAGTAGGCTGAATTATAACCCATGCTGCAGCATTCAAGATATCTCTACTTAAACTGTAGGATCACCATTGGTAGGAATGGGAATGGTATTTCTTTCGGGAGACAATTTATAGTCTGCATTGCTATATTACATTTTTTAAATGAGTCAATCTGGTTTCTATTTTAGTGATTAGGCCACATTCACACATTCATTTAAGAATCCTAATTGCTTTGTCTGTCACGCCCTAATGTGTTTCACCTGTTTTCTTGTCTCCACCCCCCCCACCAGGTGTTGTCTATTTCCCATTACCCTCTGTGTATTTAGTCCCTGTTTCCCTAGCTGGCAGTGCCAGATCGTCTTGTCTAGTACAACGAATCCAGCGTTTCATAGTCCTTGTTTCCGAGCCCCTGCCCAGTACCTTGCTTGTCTCTAGAGTTCCCGTTACCGACCTTCGCCTGCCCACCGACCATGTCTCTGCCCATCGTCTGACACACACCCACCAGCCCCGTTACCGATCTTGGCCTGACCACCGACCTCGTCTCTGCCCATCGTCTGACACACACCCACCAGCACTGTTGCCGACCCACGCCTGTATATGACCACGAATCTGGATCTGGATTCCCTCATCGCCCTGGCCACGCAGATCAGTAGTAGACTCCGGGACCGGGCCCGAGAGCGGATGTCCCTACACCCCGCCCAGTCACTGTCGTCACACGACTAAAGTGGAGAGTGGACGCTTCGGGAGTTTCCGCCGTCATCCGAGCCAACACGGACTGTGCCGAGGGTTTACCGAACGCTCCACTACGGAGCCCATGCAGCTGGGAAGAGCACGGTTGACACCAGCGGAACGGCAGAGACGTCTCATCAGCCAAAGTTGTCTTTACTGCGGGGGAAAGGACCATTTCGTCGCCAACTGTCCGTTAAAAGACCAGGCTCATCCGTGAAGACGGGATTACGGGTGAGCCACACTAAGATTCCCTGGATACCCACGGTTCGTTTCCCGTTTCATGCCACCATTCTTTGGGGTACTCAATCAATGAAGGTCAACGCTCTCATTGACTCCGGGGCTGACGAGTGCTTTATGGATTCCACCCTTCTCGACCAACTTGGGGTCCCCACTCAACCCCTCCAAACACCGATTGAGGCTACAGCCCTGGATTGCAGGCCGGTTGGACATATCTCCCCTGTTTCAGTCCCTGTTGCTCTGGTCTTATCAGGCAATCATTGTGAGACTCTCCAGTTTTTGCCTCTGTGTTCCCCTCACGTTCCGGTGGTGTTGCGTCTGTCCTGGCTTGCTGAACAAAACCCTCGTATTGACTGGTCCACTGTTTCCATCGAAGGGTTGGAGCTCTTTTTGCCTGGGTCGATGTCTGACGTCTGCCGCTCACATTGTTCCTGATAAGGCAACGTTGTTGCCTGCTGACGTTGACATCTCCGCCGTACCTGCTCAGTACTGGGACTTGAAGGAGGTGTTCAACAAGAGCCGTGCTGCCTCCTTGCCTCCCCATCGTCCCTATGACTGCGCCATTGAGCTCCGTCCTGGCACAGCGCCCCCGTGGGCATCTTTACTCCCTGTCGGGTCCTGAGACCAAAGCAATGGAGGAGTATGTGGAATCATCCCTCAGGGATGGGATCATCCGCCCTTCCTCCTCCCCGGCAGGCGCTGAGTTTTTCTTTGTGGCGAAGAAGAACAAGACATTGCGTCCCTGCATCGATTACAGGGGATTGAATGACATCACGGTGAAGAACCGCTATCCTCTCCCTCTCCTTTCCTCTGCGTTTGAGCTGCTCCAGGGAGCCGTCGTGTTCACCAAGCTGGACCTTCGCAATGCCTACCATCTGGTTCGGATACCGGAAGGGGACAAATGGAAGACGGCCTTCAACACTGCCAGCGGTCACTATGAATATTTGTTGATGCCTTTCGGGTTGACCAATGCTCCTGCCGTCTTTCAGGGGTTGGTTAATGACGTTCTCCGGGACATGCTAAACCGGTTTGTTTTCGTCTACCTGGATGACATCCTCATCTTTTCCCGCAACGCATGGGAAACCCGACACACGTACGGCAGGTTCTTCAGCGGCTTCTAAAAAAACGGCTGTACGTCAAGGCAGAGAAGTGCGAGTTCCACCGCACAACCGTCCCGTTCTTGGGGTTTGTGGTGGCTGCCGGCAGTATCCAGATGGACCCGGGCAAGGTCAGCGCTGTCACGGAGCCTGCATCTAGACTGGAGCTCCAGCGCTTCCTGGGGTTTGCCAACTTCTATCGGAAATTCATCCGGAATTACAGCATGTTGGCAGCCCCTTTCTCTGCTTTTACCTCTACTAAGGTGTCCTTCGTGTGGTCTTCGTCGGCGGTTTGTGGTGGAGTTGGATGCCTCTGACAGCGAGGTGGGGGCAGTGTTGTCACAGCGGTCTGAGAAGGACCAGAAGCTGCATCCCGGCGCCTTCCCCTCCTGTCGGCTCAGTCCGGCCAAGCGGAACTATGACGTCGGCAACAGGGAGTTGTTGGCGGTCAAGTCTGCGCTTGTGGAATGGAGGCACTGGTTGGAGGGGTCGGAGGTCCCGTTCCTGGTGTGGACCGACCATAAGAACTTGGAGTACCTGCGTTCTGCGAAGCGCCTTAATGCCCGGCAGGCTAGATGGGCCATGCTCTTTACCTGCTTAAAATTCACGCTGTCCTACCGCCCTGGCTCCCGCAACACCAAGCTCGATGCCCTCTCTCGCGTGTTCGGGTCGGCTGCTAGACCCCGTGACCCTGAGCCCATTCTCCCTGCCACTTGTTTTGCCACATCCCTGGTTTGGGGTGTCGTGGTGGCGGTCCGTCGGGTTCAACTGACGCACCCTGACCCTGGGGGAGGACCGCAGGGCTGTCTGTTCGTGCCTGATCCGACCCGGTCCCTGGTTCTTGAGTGGGGTCATTCATCGAAGCTGGCATGCCATCCCAGTACTCGTCATACCATGGCCTTCATTCGTCAACGGTTCTGGTGGCCCTCTATGGGAGTGGACGTTCCGGCATACGTCTGGGCATGTGCAGTTGGTGCTCGCAGCAAGACGTCCCGCCAGGCCCCATCAGGCCTTCTGCAGCCACTTCCTGTCCCCAGACGGCCTTGGTCGCACATCTCCCTGGACTTTGTTACGGGTCTTCCGCCATCCGACGGTCACACCGTCATTCTGACTGTCGCCGATTGGTTTTCCAAGGCCGCCCACTTCATTCCTCTGCCGAAGTTGCCCTCTGCCATGGAGACTGCCCGGCTGATGGTGCAGCATGTGTTCCGGCTCCACGGCCTCCCTACGGACCTGGTCTCGGATCGGGGTCCCCAGTTTGCGGCGCAGTTTTTGAAGGCCTTCTGCACCCTCATTGGGTCGTCCTCTGGTTTTTATCCCCAATCCAACGGCCAGTCGGAGCGGGCTAACCAGGATATGGAGACTGTCCTGCGTTGCCTGGTTTCGGACAACCCCACCACCTGGAGCCAGCACCTGGTTTGGGTGGAGTACGCCCGAAACACCCTGCCATCCTCCTCGACGGGTCTCTCCCCCTTTGAGTGTGCCCTTGGCTACCAGCCTCCGTTGTTTCCAGAGCAGGAGGAGGAGGTCGGCGTCCCATCTGCCCAGGTGTTTGTTCGGCGTTGCCGCCGGACGTGGAGACGAGCTAGGGGGCGGCACTCCTGCTAGCCAACGCCCGCTCACAGCGACAGGCTGATCGACGGAGGACCCCGGCCCCCAGTTACCGTGCCGGTCAAAGGGTTTGGCTATCCACTCGGGACCTGCCCCTCCGGGTTGAGAACAACAAGCTGGCCCCCCGTTTCATCGGACCATTCCAGATCACCCGGGTCTTCAGCTGCTCTGTGGTCCAGTTGTTATTACCCCGCACCCTCAAAATTCACCCCTCCTTTCATGTTTCCCGTGTCAAGCCTGTGTCTCATTGTGCTCTGTCTCCTGTGTCTAGGCCCGTCCCTCCTCCCCGGCTCATCAATGGGCATCCGGCGTTTAGCGTGCGGCGTCTCCTGCGGGTCCATCCCCGGGGCAGGGGCTTCCAGTATCTGGTTGACTGGGAGGGCTACGGCCCTGAGGAACGGTCCTGGATCCCTGCCAAGCAGATCCTTGACCCGACCCTCATTGCGGTTTTCCATCAGCGTCATCCCGGTCAGCCGGGTATGCACCCGGGTCGGCCGCCAGGTGGGGTCTTTTTTGGTCCTTTCATTTGTGGCCAAAATAAAACAAATGGTATTTCAGATCAGGACCTAGTGCAAGCAGAGCAATCTGTGATGGTAATGATGTCTCTTTCAGACCAAACAGTTACCCAAAAGAGGCGCCTGCTGAAACTCTAGATGTCAACGTAGGTTCAGTAGTTGCCGGTTCACTTTCTGCCACAGGATACAGGATTGGTCTGAGAAGGGTTTCTGTAGAGAAGGGAATGGTCCTTTCGTTGGTTTCAACGACTTGTGTTCTGGAACAGAACTCAGGGGCTCTAGAAGCACTGAGGGGTCATCTAGGGAAGAATGTCCACTCGTCATCCGTCCTGTACTACCTGGTGAAGAATCTTGTTTCAACTTGCAAGATGCAAGCATCTTTAGTAACCCTGTTGAATTCCTCTATACTGTAGGGATGTTCACAACAGAATGGTCTTTCACTGGCATCAATGTGATCAGCTCTGGTGATGAACGAGAAAACCCAGTTGCAGCAACAGGAGGGATGTTCACAACAGAATGGTCAATCACTGGCATCAACGTATTCAGCTCTGGTGATGAACAAGAAAACCCAGTTGCAGCAACAGGAAGTAAGAGGCTGACTATAAAAGGAACATCTTCAGCACAGCCCATCCTTCCAGAGAAGCTGGGCCATGTTTGCAGAAGATATTCCCGTTAAAATGCAAATGCTATGCTAATTGAATATACAAATACTAGCTGGGCTATCTGTGATTTGTCAAAGTGAATTGTGGTTAAGGCTCACTATCAAACACACATAAGACATGGACTAAACACGATGTAATAGAACAGTTGCTTATGACATCACGAACGACCATAATCCCTATCAGAATGTTGACTGTAGACATTTGAACCCATGTAGGATCACCATTGGTAGGACTGGGATTGGTATTTCGTTCCTGAGATGACAAACAGCCTGCATTGCTATATTAAAAAAATATATTATAATAAAAAGTTCATAAGGACTTCTATGAAGATGTGTCCTAAAAGGAAATAGCCCAGAATACAAATACAATGATATAGCATAGAATCTCAGGTTTCATGTAATGCAACTAACCTCCACCCCACCCCCAAACTATATTGAGCTTTTGGACAGTATTCCTGTACATCATATTCGGGAAAGTTTGTGTCAGATTTCCTAAGACCCGTAATCATAAATTCCTCTCTTGTTTTCTAATCAAAAGTGGCCACTAGCAGCCTTGAATAGGACTAGATTATGTTCTGATTACCTAAATAATACATGAGAAATCGAATGAACATATTTAGACTCTGGCAAGTAACTTGAGTGTGGCGGTGTTGAGCACTGATTAAAGTTGGTCTGTTTGGCATTTGGATAATGAACAAACACTGTAGAGAAATGGCAACCATTAACCTTTGCGCCATTGCCAGTAAAATGACTCCATTTTGAGCACTTCTCTTTAAACTCACTGATTTAGTACATTCAAATCTCATACTCACATTTTCGACTACATTATTAGAAGCAGATGAGTTATGTTGTCCGTAGTTTGCTATATTTATGAATGCTAGATCATTTGTCTATATTTCCCTATATTCAAAGTGTGAATGGAATTCATTGCATGCCCCCCTTTGAGCAGAAAATAGCGTGCTCCAGACAAAGCAGGCATAATAAATGCATTATCCCAATTAGGCTATAATTCAACCATTTCAAGTCTACTACCCCTTGAATAAAGTAGTCTCCTTTTAAATTAAGCTATGCAGGTTTTTTTTTTTTTTTAAATCCATTCCCCAGAAAAGGATATAAATAAAATACTTCATAAAATAACACAACTTGACTCCAATGTACTGAAAGACTACTTTTCTTGAACATAAGTTATGATTTATTTTATAATATTGTAAAGAATGACACAAGCAATTAACCAAAAAGTGTTCTTAATCTAAAGAGTAAAATGTTATAATGTTATAATAAGGTTGCATCTGTGTAAGGGATTATAAAGGGTTCTAATACCTTGGGTTATATAATAGTTTATACATTCATTATAAGCAATTGCACTTTGGTTATGTTGACTATAATTACAACATGTGAGAGCTTCCAAACTAGTGAGCCACTATGTAGCTTCAGTTAATAACCATTTAGAAATGGTTATTCGAAGAAGTATATGGGTGAAGAAATTGTTTAAAAAATCACTTGACATCAACTCCTTATTTGTTTTCATGTTAATTACAAGTGATTTGGCCATAATAAAATATCATAAATACCATATCAACTTCCATTGATTTTATTGAAAGTCAGATAAATTATGTATAATTTTACAGAACACAGTTGGAAACAGATCTTTAGATTGAGGTTCCTATACCATGACATATGTTCTATGAATGTGTAGACAAAATAACAATTTGCACATTCATTTCAATTGAAGCTAGAAAAATGTCACATTCAATATTGGGAATGTAACATTTGGTCTGTCCAGACTTTGCACCCAAGAAACTGGTATTTTTCAGGTATTGTATAATTTTCTGGTATTGTAAAATGTACAACAGAACATGTAATTTCAGATACTAAATACTAGGTAAATAATATGTATACAATGAGCCAAAACACTATTATCAATCACAGGCAAAGCAAATACCCTTGATTGTCTTCTAACAAGGGCAATGATCACACGCGCGTCGGAACTGGACCTTCAAGGTGGCCTTTCCGATTAATCTTTACATCACATGGACAGCCGTATATGTGTATTACGTTTACCTGGGGAAGTGATGGTACAGGATGCACTGTGAGAAGACGACAAGGCTGTGGAGGGAGTGTGATGCTCTGGGCAATCTGCTGGGAAACCCTGGGTCCAGGGATTTATGTGGATGTCAATCTTACACGTGCCCCCTGCCTACACATCACTGCTGACCAGGGGCACCCATACATTGCAATTGGATTCCCCGATGGCCGCGGCATCTTTCAGAAGGAGAACGTGCCATGCAATACTACTTTATTTAGGAATGGTTTGAGGAACAGTTCAAGGTGCTGCTCTGGCCTCCAAATTCCCCAGATCTCAATTCAATCTGTGGGGTGTGCTGGACAAACAAGTCCTATCCATGGCGGCTCCATCTTGAAACTTACAGGACTTACAGCACGCCTTCAGCAGTCTTGTACAGTCCACGCCTCCATGGGTTGGCACTGTTTTGGAGGGACACAGAGGCCCAACAGCATATTTGGCAGGTGGTCATAATCTTTTGGCTCATCATTGTACATGTGATTATATGTATTTAATATCTATATTATTATTATATTCAAGCCATTATAAAATAATATATTACGTATAACGTATGTGGATGCATACCATTTCTCTGCTTGTTGTCTATATTTTATTTTTCAACACATCTTCTTTTGACTATCTGAAGAAAGCACGCAAACCCAACAGGTGTCTATTATTAATTAAGTTTGGCTTACAATTGCTGCAAAGTTTTGAATGTTGTTCAAAGTGTGATTTAGTTGTGCCATCTGACTATTGGCGTGACTAAGCCTTCCAACTGGTTGGACATCTGATATCATACGTACTCAACAACGATACAACAATGATAATGCCACATGGAAGCCTGTCTACTTACCTCATAGGGACTACAGGTCATTTACATTTAGCAATTAAACCCACTACAAATGTCAGATTTGGGGATCCCTCTTTTCATTACTATCTCCGTTTTTTATGATGATTACTCTTTCACACATTCTTTTAATTCTCCATTTCGCTATCTTTCTTTTCTTAATACCTCATTCTCGGTGAGTCACTGTTATATGAAAACCATCAAACATGACAAGAGGAGGGGGAGAGAGAGAGAGAGAGAGAGAGAGAGAAAGAGAGAAAGCGGTAAAGGCTTTTTGAACCCAGTCTTACTTCACTTTAAACAGCATGGCACATTTTTCAACTTAGTGCTCCCAGGTGATGTATGGAGGACAACGCCAGCTACACTGAGTGCATAAAAGTGTCTGAGAGTAACATTTGTCTTAATTATCCTGAGGAGAGCATTAACATTTATTAACTTGGAGTGCTTTTACCAGACCCATGAAGGAAGATGTGGCATGATAACGTGTAATGTTCTCCTACAGAGCAGTGTTAGTTTAGGAGACGTTTGACATTTATGCTGATTGACAGTGGCATGAGATAGCAAAGTCAGAGCCTTACACTTTCATGTCATTCGCTGCAGGGAATTTTAATTTGGTTCCGGAAAATCAAAAAAGATCTAGCAGCCTTGGTACAACGTTTATGAAAATGGACGGGGAATTGTGTTGACGCTATAGCATATGGTGAATGAGAAAGGGTGTGAAAATCAACCGAATTGTGAAACTGAAAACTGTTGAAAATGACACCATTGCATTTTACAACCAAGTAAGTAAGGAAAAGTGAGACATGTTGAGGGAATTTTTATTTATATCTCAGCATCACTATCAATGGAAATTTATTATTTTCTTATCAAATATCTTTATCAGGATGTTGCATCGATCAAAACGTGATATGAATTCATGTAAATATAAAAAGTATCCATAGATGGATCTGCCAAACTTACTTTGGGAACAGGGTAGGTTGAGTAGAGTGACGGTGTAAGTCATGCTGCATTGGGGTAAGTGGGTGGTACGATGCTTGGATAGTGGTGGATGAAGCCTGGCAAAGATGTTAGCATGTGGCTTATGACTTTAAATCCAACAGTATTGTGGAATAATACACAGTATGTATAATGTCGCTTGAAGGTATGCAAACAATACAAGGTTGGTGAATATTTTGTATAAAAGAAAAAAAGAAAAAAGAAACTCAGAAAGACATCAAAACCCCAATACCTAATAAAGACATTCCAAAGGACACAACCAATATGTGATACAATATTGCCTTATAACAAAAGTGGTTAATTAAAAATACAAACAGATTTCAAATGCACTACAGCTCACTTAGAAATCTTAAGAAAAGCACATTGTGTTTGTGTTCAAATAAAATAACATCAAATTGATCAGAAATGCAGTGTAGATAATGTTAATGTCGTAAATGACTATTGTAGCTAGTAACAGATTTAATGGAAAATCTACATGGGCATACAGAGAACCATTAGCAGAAACCATCAGTGTTTCAATGGCATGTTGTGTTTGCTAATCCAAGTTTATCATTTTAAAAGGTCATGATCATTAGAAAACCCTTTAATAATTGAGTTTATCACAGCTAAAAACTACATTGTGCTTAATTACGAAGCAATTAAACATGGCATGCTTTAGACTATTTCAGTATCTGTTGCCCACTGCACAAGTGAGCCAGATGACAAAAACATTAGAGTGACTAGTTTGAGAAACAGACCTCTCACAGGTCCTCAACTGGCAGTTTCATTAAATAGCACCTGCAAAACACCCGTCTCAATTTCAACAGCGAAGAGGCAACACCCGGATGCTGGCCTTTTTTCAATATTACTCTGTCCATTGTCTGTGTTCTTTTTTTTAACCTAATGTTTTCTTTGTATTGGCCAGCCCATTATGTGGCTTTTTCTTTGCAACTCTGTTTATAAGGTGTCACATCTTCACGGTTGACCTTCAGACTGTTGTTTTGGGCAAACTATTCAATGAAGCAGCCGATTGAGGACCTGGGAGGCGCCTGTTTCTCAAACTAGACACTCATTTGTTTGTTCTCTTGCTCAGTTGTGCGCCAGGCCTCCCACTCCTAGTTTTATTCGGGTTAGAGCCAGCTTGCCCTGTTCTGTGATGGATAGTACACAATTTTGTATGAGATCACCAGTTTCTTGTCCATTTCTTGCACACAGAACTACTGATACTCCAGATACTTTACATAGCCTAAAGATCAGCACAACAGTAATCATCACATCAGTATACATCCTTCAGTATTTAATCTGCACAAAAGTATTCAACCATGCTAACATACCAGCAAAAGGGTTTTCTAATGATCTATTAGCCATTTAAAATGATAAAGCTGGATTAGCAAACACAACTATTGGAACACAGTGCTGGTGGGTGCTGATAACAGGCCTCTGTACACCTAATGTAGATATTCCATTAACATTCGGCCATTACGTTTCTAGATAGAACAATCAAACATTAACAAATTCTACATTGTATTTCTGATCAATTATATGTTATTTTAGGGAACAGAAAAAAAATGCTTTTCCTTCGCTAAACACTGACATTTCTTGGCCTTATGATGGTAAGTACTGTATACGTATAAGTATTGTATACCAGTATTCTGTTAAATTCATTATTTTACCGTGTTCTTGTAGCATTTAAATGCTAACACATCCTACAAAACACACTGGGTGAAACAAAGCCTTTCAACCTCAATGCGTACACAAGTGAATATGTTTATTGTACGAGCACTGTAAACATTCATGTTCCATGATGATAAACTTCACAACGTCCCCCTGAAGCAGAACTTCCTGTTTTCTGGGGAAAGGGAGCGCTTGTGACATGACTATTAACAAGAAACTCCACATTCACTGGATCGGTTCTCCTTTTTAAGACCAATAGCACCTGCAATGTTAAGTTAGACCGAGTGGGATATTTGTTTATTGGTTCTATTTGTCCAAACTTATGCAAGAAAAAGGGCTAGGGCTTCTTTTTAGAAATTTGGTTTGGCTTTTGTTCCTTTAGGAAAACAGATTTGGGGCAAATATTCCCCTCTCGGTCTGTCATTTGCTGTTGGCAACTTGTGATAGCACTCCCATTGTTTGTGACTGCAGTATAACACACACTCGAGCACACACATCACTTGTGTGCACACTCACACACCACACATACACGGGTACCCGCACACACACACAATCTCTCTGTTGGAAAGGGAGACAAGTGTCAGCTGGAGGCACAGAAAGATAGGCCGCCCCCGCTACACACTTAATCTTAATGAAAAATGAGTCTGCCTCCCAACTGGGTACTTTGGCTGACATCCATTGATATACTTTCTTCAATCTTTTTCCCACATCTTCTAAACTACAATGCACCATGATGTTTCTCATATTTAAATATTGATAAAAATAAATTGCAGGTAACAACAGTTATGGTTACCAGTGGCGTAGTAGGGTGTAAAAGCTGTTTACCCACTCTTTTTTTACATTACATAACTGTGGGGGAGCGAGCTGCTGGGTAGGCACCAGCAGTTACTAAAACCAATGTGGGTTTTAAGCATATTAATAAGATGACCATCATAGTCTAGGTTTGAGCCATGTCTGTGACGCTTGTTGCCATTTGACTGGATAGACCCAAGGGGGCTATTGACCTGAGTGGGCTACGTCAGCGGATATGTATGGGTTTTACTGCACGCTGTTGACTCCTCCAGTTGGCTCGGGTACCTGCAAAGCTAACGGACGAAGTAACATGAGTTAATCCACGTGACTTCCTGCTTGGAAGAGAAGTGCAGAACAACAAAATGGCTGAGTGTGGTGCCTATACAGACCTATTTTAATCCTGGATATAAAGTTGTTGTGTTAAAACAGGATGAAATAAACATTGATACCCGAGCCCCACGAGGCCTAGCATGCTTGGTAGATACAAGACCACGGACAAGGCTGTCTACACAGTGTGATCGACTGCTGAGATGAGAGGCCTGCAGCTCCTGATGAGGCACATATGCAACCACTCAAGCCTCATCGAGGGCAGCAAAAGGAGCGCAGCGAGGCAGAGAATGGTGGCGACATGATTCTTCCAAAAACCACTGTCTATGAACACAGTTTGTGGGTTAAAACACTAACAGGCCAAGAATATATATATATATATATATATATATATATAAAAAAACAAAATCCAGAAACACTTTCACTGGTCCCAAACGAATGTAATATTGTCTGAGGCAAAGTGTAAAGTGTCTGACGTATCAACATTTTTTTCTTATTTTTGGAAATCATGGTCTTAGCCTCCTCTGGTCAGGAAAGGAAGGGACCATCTGGCTTGTTATCATTGCATAGTCCAGAAGCCAACATTCGATATGGTATGTGGGTGCATTAGACCACATGACATGGGTGACTTGCATATCTGTGTAATAATAATGCTAAACAATACAGGATATGGAGCAACGTATGTTACCATCCAGACAATGTATTTTTTCAGGGAAGGCCAGGCTTATTTCCCAGTTCCCAGCATTGGAAAACAAGCGTTGTCAAAAGAAGAGGACGGGCAACCCAGTGGTAAAGATGCCCAACGTGTTGCTGGCATCAAATTCAAATGGGGTTGTACCTCCTTTTCCTGGGCAAGTTCTAACTTTTTCACAAGAATGCTGTGAAATTACTATAATGCTGCTTTACAAGTATCATGCATGTCCCTACCACCTTTCAAGGGGGTTTAATGCAATTTTGCATCACAGTGCATTAAAAGTTGAAAGAAACATAACTTTCTTTTACTACAATCAGCTATGTTTTTCCACCTGATTTTTTTTTTACCACTACAGCACTGAGGGTGATGTGACTGTGTTCACCTCATATGGTATTTTTCTCTGCTCCAATAATAACAAATAAAAATGTACAGTAGACATAGATATCACCCTATTACAGCCTAAGGCATGAATCAGTACATATACCCCCCGAACAATTAGTTTTATACATAAAATAAGAATATATTTTCCAAAAAAAAAACAGTGGAAGCAACATGAAACATCCAGGATGACCTTGGCAGCTCGCTAGAATTCTGATGACAACCCATTTCTGCAAACCAGCAACATAATAAGGACAGACGAATTATTAATTGTTACCTGCTGCTTAGTGGATGATGGCTGTTTGATCTGCTGTCCAGGTGGTTGCAATATATTGACAAAGTTCTCCAGGCTCTGCTAAGGCAAAAACAAGTGTTAAATGTGCCGTATCAACAATAACTACATTTTTTATCTTTTATTTCTGTTTTAATCGAGAACTTACTAGAGAAACCCATCGCTATTTATATTATTGATGTAGCCTACGCAGCAAAATAATTTGGAATGGCAAAATGCTTCACTTGATTTTCAGATACAGTTAGAGGGGTGAAAATGAAAATATCTGACCATTTAAATCAACATGTTTTGATAAGGTTCTTACGTGTATTACGTTCTACTGCTGTGGTCTCAGAAGGAATGAGGCAGCTATTTTGCTTTCTTTGTAACCCTGACCGGCTCTGTGTTGAGTTGGTGGAACCAGTGGAATTGGTCTCCACTTGCACTGTAGAAACAGCCTAGAGCGGAGTCCTGACCCATGCGCCAGTCAGATCATGAACTTGGAGCTGTGACTTTCACATCTTCGCACTCACTTCATTACTTGGTCTGTGCTGGCGGCTTAGAGGCCTGTCAGACATAGTAGGCCGAGTAGGCTTGGGCCTTTGTTAAAGAGCCCTGTCCCTATAGGGGATCCTCCAGTGGGGTCAATCCTTGGGGTTCCCAGCATGTCATAGTGCATTAAGGGGTCCAGAAAGCTGAAGTGAATAAGGATTTGACATGATAAATCCCACTAGCCTCAGGGTTGAACACTTAATTGCGTTCTCACAGCTCAAGTAGTACATTAAATGTTTAGTCAGGACTGGAGTTATGTAGAAATATGTAATGGACTACTTTCAGTAGGCCATATCCCACTCATGTATCATGAGCCATTGTCCATTAAGATACATTCTATTAGTTAGTTCGGAAATATTGTGTTACCATGGCCAATATAAATATGTATAGCTAATATGACTATTGATCCTTAAGATAGTTTTTGGGGACTATTGTGGCAGTTTTGTAGCTATCTTGACATTAGTTAATCTATGTAGATGATAATGTTAAAAGAGTAGCTATGCATAGCTTATTAATATAATTACCTTTTGAATAAACCATATTCAATTATAAATAAAATAATAGCATACTCAAAACAGGTTACAGATTAAAAATTCATTTTCCAATTGATAATTCAGATTTATTCGTCCTATGTCTCTTGTCTGTCTATGATGGTAAACATGTAATATATGGTATGAATCCAATTTAAAACATATCTAACTAAACTAAATTTGGTGTGATTAAGATCCCAGATTGGCTTTTTAAGCTGATACTGGGTTGTGTATTGAAAATATTCCGTGTCTTACCACCCAAGTGGCTTGAGCATTTATCTAATTATTCATGATTCCACTGCTTTTTATATGAAAATGTTAGAATTCACCCCCAACATTTTGCTGGCCAAATGAAATAACTGCCAAAGTTATATAATCACATGTTTTCTAGCGACAGAAACATGTCTGACTTGCTCCATCATTGAACAAACCTCTGACCAGTTAAGAACAAAAAGTCTCACTGTCCCTGTAAAATGTATACAATTCAATCAACCAACACAAGCAATGAAAATGAGACAATCAGGACCATAATACCCAAACATAATAAATGCACTCAGTTAATGCAGGTTTCTTCCGCTTTTACCACTTAAGGCTCAGAAACCAGTGTGAAGCTCTCTAGAGGAGATTGCCATCTCACTCTTGCAGAGTGTAAACATTCTGTGCTTGGTCGTCCGGGAACCATAGATCATGTGATTAGATTCAACACGTTAAGTCTGGCTTCTGCCAATCCCTCACTGTCTCTATCCAAAATCTCCCCGCACAACCCAGTCACTCTTCATTCCCCCCATAATGAAATTGGAAGGCGGATGATAGATCAATATCATATCACATTTCTCTCTCTGTTTCTACGCTGGTGTGACTGGTGCAAGCAGGAAAGTATGGTAATTGGTGGTGGGTTCCAAAATCGATAATTTTATATGATATTGATGTTGTGGATGCTGTTACAACTGAGGCATGTCGTGTTCACGTTTGTACCAGGCGTCTCCAGCTGACTTGACAGCACTATCCTTGGACCCATAATTAATGCTTCTTTCAGGTGCTGCTATGACAAGTGTTGCATGACCAATTTCTGAGCACTTAATTTCAAATGGATTAGGGATATGTGCTTCAATATGTTGTTGCTTACTCCTTGTGGGTTTAGTCTGGGTGTTTTGTGACAACTGCTGATGTTAAAAGGATTTAGAAATACGTTTGATTGATTGATTAATAAAATAGGTGAAACAGTGGTGAGGGCAAAGCTTATATTTTTCTCAACAGGCTACATTTAAACCATAGCCTCAGCCTTCACTGATATGCCTCACTCTTAACAAAACAATGTCCATGCCGAATTACCACTAGGAACTCATTAGAGCATTTGAGAGTACTTTAATACATGCGTCAGTAACTTGAATCCCTACTTAACCATAACCTTTGCCTAACTATAACCTACGCCTTTACCATAAGCGTTTTAAATGTAACCTTCAATGGGATTGAGATTTTCAGAGTTGGGTGGGAAGCCACGCCCTCGCCATTGACCTCTGACATCCTTCCTGCCTTGGGTGGAGATCTGCACCATGAACAAGTTTCATGAGTTAAAAGGTTAGCCTGCCCTTTTGTGCTGCTGCTGTTTTCTGACCCTGTTATTTACAAAAAAAGAGTGAAAAGGCCTGGTCTTTCTTTAATCAGACCTTGCTGCCACATTGTTGCACTTGGCAACAAGCTTTGTGGTATTTAATCAACCTGGCAAAAATTTGTAAAAAGTGTTTTGATTATTGAAATATATTATTATTGTTGTAAGATATTCTTATATCATATTTCATATGATGGCTTGAATTAACATTCCAGTCAGATCTAATCAATTCAATATGTTTAAACCTTTACACCCCAGTAGAATTCTAGAATGCTGCTAAATTACAGCGAATTCTATAAATAAATCATATTTTCACACACATTTCAAACAAATAGATATTGCACAAAAACTAAGAACACATTTAAATTACAAGTTAACTTTGTTGTAAAGAGCACATCCTAATCATTAATTTGACACCACATTTACGTAACTTCTTTTAGAAAACAAATCTATATTGTTTTCTAAACGCTAAAGATTTACTTCTCTCTCGTCCTCCTCCACTTCCTTTGCTAATGCATAACACATTTGCCACTACCCAATTTGTCTAATAAACTCATAGAAGTACCAAGCTAGCTAAGCTAGCTTCAGCAAGCAGTTTAGTTAGTTTCTAAATTTCCTAATTGACATTTGCAGAAACAAGAACCACCATCTAAGTTTGCATAAAACAAAACTGCCTATTTTCTATGAGACAGCAATCATTTGCGGTTTACAAATAATTAAATCATAACAAGGTAATCATAAGGCTCACAAATCTCAACACATCATACTTCGTTAAGTGACATTTTGTGGCACATATTCGGAAGATCCAGGAGACATATTTATCAAGTGACGATGTCGTCAGCAAAGCATAACGCTACTGTGTCCAGTCTTGGCTAGCTAGTGAAAGTGACACTTCTTTACTGCCAAAGTGAAACAATTCAAAAGTCTGATAGATGACCTGAAACGGAGAAATAGTCATCTAGTTATATATGGCAGTTTCCATTTATGAATAAATTCAGGAGTAATGCAAATATAATTCCAACAAATTAGCTAACTAGACCGCTAAATACCCAGACCGAGGAAACAACCATTCCAGCTCCACAGCTGAGCTGATGGGTTCGCCTATCAAGATATCGTGACAGGTATGTTATTGCCATCTAAAAGATATTACCAACATTTCACAGCATTTGTACAACACCACACATGTATACGCAGTCCTATATACTCACCTCAACATCGTCACTTTCAAAGAGCAAGGACGTTTCCAACTTTGCACCACCAAGCAACACAGAAACATTTAAAGTCTAGGCTGCTTTGGTGCGATCATATTGAGTAAACAAGTTATAAAAACAAAAAAGTCCAATGACAGCACACCCTTGTTGTCTTATTAACGGCAACATCCATGGGAAATTACAGGTTTTGTGATATTTACACAACTATTATTGTTAAAGAAACAAGGAAGGCCATCAACGCTATGGGATCTAAAGGGTTAATAGTATTGGTTGAACCTTCTGACCTCTTAAAATGTGCTGTTATGTCACTGAAAGATGCAGTACTCTTCTTCGCCCATCTAAACACCACTCAGGCACCTTTAACTTCATTGCATAGTGAGCTATCTTTCAGGGCGTCATTTAGCCAAGGAAAAGAAGAGCACCAGTGCTTCGGACATACAGAGGAACTGCTCGAAGAGGAAGATTCAACCCTTTCATTAAAATCCAGGGTGATCCCCTCCCAAGCGCACGTTGATAATACAGCGATTGTTGTTGTGTGAGTTAAATTGAAAGGCGCCATCAAACGGAGGGTAGCTCATCAGGGTCTGAATACTAACGATTGCTGCACACCCCGACATAATAAGTGTCCTCTTTATGTGCCGGACAGCTAGAGCAGTGCAGGCTGAAATTGAATTTGGTTCATTTCCTTCGGCTGTCTTTTTCTTTTGTGTACTTCTCCTCTGGTCGGCATTGATCTTAAGGGCCCTGGGGGCTCACACGCACACACCCTCACAGTGTGGAGTTTAGAACTAACCTCCTTCCCAGTTTGACGGTGTGAGCAGCATTTTTATTCTGCCCGGCTGATAGAAAATCGATGGTAGACTCCAGGTAAGATTAATGAATGGGAATCTGCATGGCGGAGTCACGCCGCTATCTAGATACGCTTCCCTAACCCTCCGTGGCGTCATAACATCTTATTGCAAAGTAGCGATTGGCTGACAGCGCTGCCTGCAGAGCAGCCGAGGCTGCCGAAATTGTTCTACCTGTTTAGCATTCACATTGGACCTCTAATCCGGGGACTGATTCACAGCACCCTGACATTTCTGAAACACATAAAACTAATGTCATGTGTCTTGGTCAAATGACTCTGAGTCACTCAGATGGCAGATCAACGGCAAAAGTATAAGACTGGGTGGAAAAAAACATTATTTTATGTAAAACACGTTACAGTGTGCCCATCTGTCGTGAAACAAATACTAACTTCCCGCTGACGCTACTGGTGGTCTTTTCCGGGTTGGCGGTCTGAAACCCCTGCAGTGAAAATGTTTTTGTCTGCTATTTTGACTGCAACAGTGTGTAATTATTGAGTTTTGGCCTCTGACCATCACTCGTGGCATGTTCACTGAGCAGTGGGACTCTCCCAGTGCCAGTAATCCTTCCTCGGTTTTAGCCTCAGAACAGACATCTGGTCATGCATTTGCCCCTAGTTTTGTGCTAATGACAATAATGATCATACTGAGCAAAAAAGCAACAAAGAACACTCAGCCAACTCTTTCTTGTATCCATGTTATTACAGAAGACTCAGAGGACGGAAGCAATGCATGTAAAGAGAAAGAAAAATCATGATGCAAGTGGAGTGGACATATAAATCTGCGTGCTTTTCAGTTTATTTCAATTCAATATTGCAGGTCATTATTTTGGCATTTGGAAATCACCCTCTTCACTGATATAAGCGGAAATTGTGGGAATGCGCTTCAGCAATTGAATTTACAATGTTAATTCAACCATCAAGTCATTAAAAGTATTGAATAACAAAATGACTGTTAGTGAACCTGCTAAAGCAGATGCTCAGAAGCCTGAGTCATCACAATCCAATTACAAAGAAGTAAAAATGCTTAAAAGAACGCAAATCAATATCTGTGCAAAAAGTTCTTACCCCGCCTCTAATCGAAATAGAGAGAAACTTCTTATCGCGTATTGATGTGGTTTCACTTCTGGTTAAGGAGAAAAAAGCATTCCCAAATTAATTAGGTCATACCTGAGGTACGGATACGGTGGAGGAGTTTGGGGTGAAATCCCATATTCCCATGAGCGCGTGTTAAATTCAGATAAGCCCCAGCTGCATGGATTCTCCATCTTATCGCAGACCAGCAATAGAACTGTGAGATTGAATAATCTGGGGTGATTTGAGAGCAATAGTTCAGGCATCCATATGAGCTTTAAAGAAATATGACAATGTGCTGCCATCTCAACAGTTTACAAACGTGGCAAGGCCTTGTTATCAGCTAAGGCAGCCGAAACAAGGAAGCTGGTCCTTATGGAAGTCTTCAATTTTGAGAGTGATATTGTGAATTTCCTTTAGCTACATTTTGCTGAAATCCAATTTTGTAATGCTTCTTGGGTCTATAACACACTGTAAGTGCATTTTTTCAAATGCATCAATGGCATTTCTGTGTTTTCCACCTATCAAAACCTGCAATGCTCACCCACTTATAAATGCAGTTTACTCTCTCATTCATTCCCAAGTGAAACTGCTGATATGAAGGGGTTACAAATCAGAAGTTTAAAAGTTTTTTTTGAGAAATCAGGTATTGAGCAATTCTTCCAGATGTTCCCAGATTGTAAAGCTGCCATTTTCTGGTGGTTCAAGTAAATTGTCAGGAAATGATAAAGATATCAACTCTGTTGGATTCATTTTGACGTATCCCTCAAATGAACCATCAAGAAGAATGATTGTGAAGGGTTGTAATGAACAGTGACTAAGAAGTTACTTAGCAGACAGAAGACGACTAAATTAGAAATGTGTCATTGTGTCGTAGAGAAAATCTGCTAAACTCCCCAAAAAGTCCTCGGTTTCCAGATGGTTGGAAGATTCATAGAATCATGATCGGCTCCAACCAAGGTTTCTGGAAAATCTGGGTATTTTTGGAATGCTATCAACCTTAATAAAAAGGGGTCTTGGAGAAGGAAACCGGAGATGACCTCCTGGCACAGGAGGGAGAGGAAGAAAAAAGGGCCTGCACTTTTTTGAAAGGTAAAGATTATAGATCACGGAGTGAGAGGCTATGAAGTGTGAGCGAGAGAGCGGAAATTGAACCCCGCCGCCACAGCACCAGTCAATCGGATAAATAACGTTTATATAATCAGGTTTCGCCTCGCATGCATTATTCATCCCTCAGTTAGCTTTTATGCCTCTTTTTTCCCGGGGTGACTTTCCTGCCTAGGACAAATTGTTGTGGATTTGGGTACATGGCATGAATTTATTTCTCTTCTGTCCCCTATGCCTCAATTTGAGCAGGGGGGTTATGGTCCTTTCACACTGATCTAGTAAAAGTAAAAGGCTATTTTGGGGTAGTGGGGTAGTTGGAGCTCCTCAATATATTTTCTTTCAAACTTGACTCTGAAACTTGACAGGGTCATCAGAGACCCTATTTATACCTTGTGTCAAAAATGTGAAGTGCAAATAAATGTGTATTCAAGAAAACAAGCAAATGATCTTAATGCAATCAATCATGGGATGGAGGAGGAGGCAGAGTTGTCGTTGTGAAACCATTTCAACTCCATGTAAATGAATCAGCCCAGTCTGTCAATGTGTACATTCAGCAGGCATCATCATCAGTGGCCCAATAACTGTTGAATATATAAAGAACACTAGCAGAGGCAAGATGGACACTCGCTGGCTAAATTAAATGAGGTGTAATTGTAACCACCTTTAGTTAAATGTAGCCTTAGGTTTTTTGCTTTAATTATCACAATCGCACTATAACCATCTCTTTTTTCGATTTCAGAATTCTTCCCAGCAATTAATTCCATACATTTAGTCTTCACATAGGTCACATAGATATTTTCTAAAAAGTTGACAAGCCTAGAGCAGATCTTGTCGCTAAGAATAATCGTTATCAGATTATGAAATGACAGTTGTGTGCTGTCCAGGCTGTGCCTCCAAACCCAGAATAAGCTCCTCCATTAATTTGGCCAGAGATAGTGAAAATACAATTGTCCTTTAGCCTACCCCTGTAACCAAAAAATAATTATATTTCTCCATTCAATCTAAGTTTGAAGGAATTTACTGGGCCCCTCATTTTTTATATATAAATGTACATACATTGGGGAGAACAAGTATTTGAAACACTGCCGATTTTGCAGGTTTTCCTACTTACAAAGCATGTAGAGGTCTGTCATTTTTATCATAGGTACACTTTAACTTTGAGTGACAGAATCTAAAACAAAAAGCCAGAAAATCACATTGTATGATTTCTGAGTAATTAATTTGCATTTTATTGCATGACATAAGAATTTGATCACCTACCAACCAGTAAGAATTCCGGCTCTCACAGACCTGTTAGGTTTTCTTTAAGAAAACCTCCTGTTCTCCACTCATTACCTGTATTAACCTGTTTGAACTTGTTACCTTTAGAAAATACACCTGTTCACACACTCAATCAAACAGACTCCAACCTCTCCACAATGGCCAAGACCAGAGAGCTGTGTAAGGACATCAGGGATAAAATTGTAGACCTGCACAAGGCTGGGATGGGCTACAGGACAATAGGCAAGCAGCTTGGTGAGAAGGCAACAACTGTTGGCGCAATTATTAGAAAATGGAAGAAGTTCAAGATGACGGTCAATC
>JACXGK010001577.1:0-36933 GCA_016801125.1 Novumbra hubbsi | reverse complement strand
AGGCATCAATGATCATGAGGATAGTGAGGGATCCGCCCAGAATTACACGGCAGGACCTGGTCAATCACCTGAAGAAAGCTGGGATCACAGTCTCAAAGAAAACCATTAGTAACACACTAGGCCGTCATGGATTGAAATCCTGCAGCGCATGCAAGTCCCCCTGCTCAAGCCAGCGCATGTCCAGGCCCGTCTGAAGGTTGCCAATGACCATCTGGATGATCCAGAGGAGGAATGGGAGAAGTTAATGTGGTCTGATGAGACAAAAATATAGCTTTTTGGTCTAAACTCCACTCGCCGTGTTTGGAGGAAGAAGAAGGATGAGTAAAACCCCAACAACACCATCCCAACCGTGAAGCATGGAGGTGGAAACATCATTCTTTGGGGATGCTTTTCTGCAAAAGGGACAGGACAACTGCACCGCATTGAGGGGAGGATGGATGGGTCCATGTATCGCGAGATCTTGGCCAACAACCTCCTTCCCTCAGTAAGAGCATTGAAGATGGGTCTTGGCTGGGTCTTCCAGCATGACAATGACCCGAAACACACAGCCAGGGCAACTAAGGAGTGGCTCTGTAAGAAGCATCTCAAGGTCCTGGAGTGGCCTAGCCAGTCTCCAGACCTGAACCCAATAGAAAATGTTTGGAGGGAGCCGTATTGGAAAGTCCGTATTGCCCATCGACAGCCCCAAAACCTGAAGGATCAGGAGAAGGTCTGTATGGAGGTGTGGGCCAAAATCCCTGCTGCAGTGTGTGCAAATCTGGTCAAGAACTACAGGAAACGTATGATCTCTGTAATTGCAAACATAGGTTTCTGTACCAAATAATAAATTCTGCGTTTCTGATGTATCAAATACTTATGTCATGAAATAAAATGCAATTGAATTACTTAAAAATCATACAATGTGATTTTCTGTATTTTTTTTCCGTTTCTCACAGTTGAAGTGTACCTATGATAAAAATGACAGACTTCTACATGCTTTGTAAGTAGGAAAACCTGCAAAATCGGTAGTGTATTAAATACTTGTTCTCCCCACTGTATATACACAACGTATTTTCCCAAAAGGTTGGGACGCTGTGTAAAATGTGAATAAAATGGAATGCAATGAATTGCAATGATGTGCACTTTTTGTAGTAATTTTTATATCGTATAAAAAAGTATTACAAAGACAACATATCAAATGTTGAAACTGAGAAATGTTGTTGTTTCCTGAAATATATATGCCCATTTTGAATTCGATGACAGCAACACATTTCACAAAAGCTGGGACAGGGGCAGCAAAAGAGTGGAAAAGTTGTGTAATGCTAATGAAAATAGTAGGTTCATTTGCAACAGGTCAGTAACATGATTGAGTATGAAAAGAGCATCCCAGAGAGGATGAGTCTTTCAGAGAATAGACAGGGAGGGGTTCACCACTAAGTAAAAGAATGTGTAAACAAATAGTGCAACAATTTAAGAATAACTATTCTTAATATAAAATTGCAAAAACTTTGGGGATCTCATCATCTACAGAAATATCTGTGTGCAAGGGACAAGACCAAAAACCAAAATTGGATGAAAGCAATCTTTGGCCATCAGGGAGCACTGTACATCTGACAAATCCAAATGTGAGATTATTTCTGGGAAATCATGGACGCTGCGTCCTCCGGGCTTAAAGAGGAGAGGGACCACCCGGATTTGTGTCAGCGCATAGCTCAAAAGCCAGCATCCCTGATGGAAGAGGGGTGCATTTGTGCACATGGCATGGGTGACCTCTGTGAAGGCAACACAGTGCTAAACAAGCCCTGTCCCAACTTCTTTGAAAAGGGTTGCCGGCATCTATTTCAAAATAGGCATGTATTTTAACAAAAACAATAAGATTTAAACAAAAATTATTTGTTTTCTTTGTACTGTTTTTAATTAAATGTAGGAATAAATGACTTGCACGTCATTGCATTTTGTTATTATCCGAATTTGATGCAGTCTCCCAACTTTTTTGGAAACAGGGTTGTATATAAATATGTGTATACTGTAAATGTGTACACCGAATAGGCCAACATGCCACAGACTACATTATACCATTTCTAGACATAGTTCCCTGAAGACAACTGGCAAAATAAATGGCCTTTAGACCTATAACATATTTTTGTGATGAATAACAGTTAAACCCGTAGAGTACTCTACAGCGTACACACTGTAAATTATGTATTACGATAAATGGTATCATTGATCCATTAAACGGATGGTGCAGTAGATGAAAGGGCGGCTTGGAAAATAGAGATTGAGGCAAAATAAAGTGGGTTTTCTTCTGGGCTCCTCAGTAATAGCATGGCAACTGGACTGTATAGGCAGCTCCTTCACAACCCCCTAGACCACCTGCTGCCAAATCTGATTTAGTGCAGGGAAATATTTTCTACCCGAGACCCAGCTTTCGGTTTAGAAGGCCAGGCCACATGTTGTAAAACGAAGTAGGCCTCCAAACTAAACAGGTTGTCATTTGCCCTCGCGGCGCTCCTATTGATTTACTGCTCCTTGCTGCTGGTTTCCTGGAGGGGACAGCAAGCTCTGAGAAATGCCTGACTGCTCAGCAGAGGAAAGGTTCCTGAGCCAGACTTCCCAAGGGTCTCAACTGCCAGCCTCAGGCACATTTAGGATGGAATAAATGAACAATAAATACATGAGCAATAACGTTAATTGAGCAATACTCATTCGACCCTGCAATGTTAGACTTGTCAGCTTTCCGGTGTTTGTACATTAGTCCTGGCTCACCTATTTTGTGACTACACCTATCAATGTAATTGTATCAGTTAAATGAGAGGGGAATGAGAAACCATAGCAGCGCATCCGTTGTTCTGTATGTGAAGGATTCCCCAAAGAGATGCCCAACTTCCATCTAGTCACCAATACATAAGCCAAATAGTCATGGGCCATCAAACTCCACCACCCCCCAAACCCCCACTCCAGACTTCTTTGAAGGATTCATAGAGGAACAGCAATGGGTAAAAGACACAGTATGGTCATGAATGCATGAGCAGCAGATGCTAATTTAAACTTGAGAAAGGAGTTATCAGTTCTGACGGATAGTTACCATGGAGAGGAGCCAATTAAGGGTAGGTTACATGTGGAGCTTTATGTGTCGTCAAGCGGTTCAAACGTCTGCTCTGCTGTCGCTACCTGAATGCGTGTGCACTGATTTAAACATCTGTTGCCTTTTGCCATTATACCTTTCTGCATCAAAGGCACAGATTGTCTACAAATGCATTTTTTTTACCACTCTGTTTCCAAAAAAGTTGTGAAGCAGTGTAAATTCCAAATAAAAACAGAATTCAACTAGAAAAGGTACAATTCCAAAGAAATTGTAAAATGGGGTTGCTGTTGCGAAAGCTGGGTCTGTTGTCGAGCTTTGTACTGGCAGTAAATTAACACCGATAATCCCCCGGTTCTAGCTGGCCATCTCCCAAATACAAAAACAAAGATATGTCCCATTAGCTAGCTAGCTCCCTATCTCCCGCATAAAAACTGACTGACTAGCTGGCAAAAAGGTAGCAAAATAACTTCAGCCTTATGTAGTATATGCTTTGTCTAGCACACTAACTGCACAATGGAACGCACAAGGCTTGGCGGAGGCAGTGAGGATGTTATACAACATCTAGAGACCAGGAGGTGTAATTATATTAAGTTATAAAATCATAAGTTTACCCCAAAATCAATTATAAGCAATTAAAATGTGTTTACCAATCACCTGGGTGCACCCCTCTTATTTTCCATTGAACATCTAAAAAGAAATCAATATGCAAGTACAACTTTCTGATTTACAACTCACAACTTTCCTACTGTACAGGTGGGGTGATCAGATCCCACACCACACAATGAACAGAAATAAATGTTCCTAAACACTAGGTCTTCTTAACCGGGTCCTTGTCCAAAGAAACATCTAGATAGTCTTTATGGGTAGGATTGCCATCAAACGCATCAATCCCAATATAACAACTTGACCTGTGCATAGGACAAACAGGCCAACACTTAAATTTGATTCATGGATTAACTACCCAACAGCAGCACATAAGTAAGAAATATAAAATTAGTTAGCACATTGGCTAACTTTAGCGACTATGTTTTTTGCCAAAAAAATTTAATATTTCCTTAACTTTGCAATGAAACCTTCCACAAAACCGCAACGCAATCGGAAACGAGACACCCTTTTGATACCTTTAATGGCTTCGTACTGCAAGAACTGTAGGTTGAGTTAGTGCTCCCCCACTTAATGACATGCAAATCTTTTTGTGCTGAAAGCAGCAAGGCTTTGCCTGAAAAGGACATTGTCTGAATGGCAGCATGGCCGCATGTTGCTCCAAAACATGTAAATATTGTTCTGCATTAATGCACCCCCATACAGTCACAAATGCTGGCTTTTGAACTGTGCGCTGATAAAAAGCTGGATGATCCTTCTCCTCATTGGCCCAGAGGACGTGATGTCCATAATTCCCAAAGATAATTTACCATTTTAGTTCATCAGACCATAGGACCGTTTTTTACTTTGTTGTCTATCTTAACTCTTCTTCTGGATCTTGTTTGTATCTGGTTTCTTCTTTGGATTTTAAAGTTTTAATTTGCATTTGTGGATGCAGCCCACTTTTCTGAATTGTTCCTAACCCATGCATTAGTGTCCACTTGTGTAACTAAACAACACATCTTAATTGTAAATCCAACTGTTTAAAAACATACATGTATACAGACTTGGTATAAGAATGGAGGCGAGCATGACATACAGTATATACATTTTAGGGTGGAGTTAATGGATTGCATTACCTTAAGTATCCGGTGTCAAACAACTTCAAATCTAGGTGTGCTATTAAGGGGATGACTGCCAGTCTGGGGAACATATTCCACCAAATGTAATGTAATCTCCAAAGACTTTTCCTGAAAGAAAAACAAATATGTTGACATTCCAGATATATTACAATTGCCGTCTCCAGAAGAGACCCAGTGAGTAGAATTGTGCTCTCCTTGGTTAATTATTTTAAAGTCAAATCCTTCCTCGCTAATGCAATCTGTGTGTGATTAGTACTTGTGGTTGAGGTGCAGATTGGCTGCACATCGCATATGATCAGCTTATTATATGCTGCCAGAGCTGGTTATGGAAATAGACTTATAACACCGCTACCTGATGTTTCTGCCCATTGAGATGTAGGGAGAAATTGCATTCTTTTTACCAGCCTCCAATTATTACCAGGCATGCATCATCATCAATTCACATGCTAATTGTCCCATGTTGTTTGCAGAGAGTAAACCACCATCTGTGCTCCTCTGCCAACTCGGCTGAAACTTTTGAGTCTTTCAACTGATTTGTAAACTGTACTGACTGAGCTAAACTGAGTACCTAGACTTCTTGTACTTTTAGAGTCTTGAGCTAAATACACAATTATATTATTAACAGTACTTTAATTAAAGTGTGAATCTGTAGTTTAAAAAAAGCTGAGAAATTGGGATTTTACAAATTTCATGGGAACGTCATAATCAAAGCATAAATATAATGTATTTACTTTTACAGCAAAGAAAAAGTGTGTAGCAACTCCGCACTGTGCAAGTCATTGTACATCTCGCCTGTAATGTTTATTTGCTTGTAGTTGCTACCTTCAGTATTCAAAGGTATACTTTGAATGTATAAATGTGTACATGTATAAATCATTTAGTGTTGAGGTTTATCTAGAAGAACTGCAATCTGTAATATTTGATTTTGCGTTTTAACTCTTTCCCTATTTCATCAGTAGTTTGAATCTTCTCAGCAGGGCATCACAATGTGTAATATTGTGACTATTATATATTGTGTAACTTTTCCAAATTGTGGTTTTATGCTTATTTTAATTTGCATATTTTAATAAAAAATTCATGTCATGACAATTTTATCTTCCTTGATTCTTTCTTCTTTCTTTTCATCTCTGTCTTTCTTTCCCTTTTCTCTATCTACATCTCTTTCTAATCTTCATCTTGGTCTGTTTGCTTGTATATTTTTCTATCCTTTCTAATCAATGTCTTTCTGTCTCTATGTCATCCTTCCATCTAAATGCCTATCTCTCTTTTTCTGTTCTCTTCAGCTGTCTGTCTCCTTCCCTTGTCTTCACTTGTCTGTCTCTGTCACTTATCTTTATGTATAAGACTGTCCTTCATTGCCTCCTCTCAATATATAAGTATGTATGCCTCTCTCCCTTTCCAGTTTATTTGTTTTGCTTTTTATCACTATTTCTCTTTTTCTTTCACGTGTGTGTAAATATTCCCAAGGACATTTCCATTTGGAATACTTGAGATGATTACATCGTTGTAAGAAATTTGAATGTTCTTATAAATTCTGCCAGTTTCAGCATTTGCGTGCCATACATGACAAATGCAAACATTGTTGTTTGTATGGTAATGGTCCGAGGCCTTCTTATTTAGAGAAATGCTGTGTTGCTTCTTTTTCTCCCAAGCTGCAATATGCTGTTATTACACTTATCCAAAGTCATAATTGGAAATTATTTGCTGAGGGGACAGGAGAACAAATGAAACAGAGTGTTCATTGAATCTGGCCCAATTGTACATCAATTCAGTGATAATGCACACGCATCACTGTGCATGCAGAGCATTTTTATCATTTAATGAAGGTCAACATTTTAATTTGAAAATGGGGTTCATAACATAACCTCATATGAAAAATCTGACAATGGCTGACGCTGGAAATGTTTACATGCAGTTTCAGTGGGATTTCCAGAATGAATTTTATTACTGTATGTAACCTCCATTCTCACACTTCAGGCATTGACGCTAACTGACTCAGGTGACAATCTTACAATTGTCACCTGAGTCACTTGGAAATTGTTGCAATCTGAAAATAACAAATATGTCCATTTGAATAAAATGTTGGGAGACAACAGCTAAATGTAGGTATATGAAATGTCAATGTTCTAAGGAGTAATATGTAATAACTAGTTTTTAATCTAAAAGCAGAGTATGTTAACCAAACATTCATAAGTTCGCTGTTTGTTTCATGTATATTTAACGTTCCGTTTGTATGCTGTTTACTCCAGCACCTTTTGTTTCGTTAGCTGTGTAGTTCGTTTTTTGTGTTCTGTGGAATAAATCACAATTTTCAATCAAGATGTCTGCTTCTGGTTTCGCCATGCACAACAGCCTTGACATATGTAGAATAAGAGTGGCATACTTGCTGTTATAGGAAGTGAAAGAAACAATTAAATTGTATTTTCAATTATAAATTGCAAAAAAAATATTTACAGGACTGCAAAAGGTGTTATGTGTCATCCCTGCAAGCCAGAGTATTCAGGATTTTGTGACAAAAACGAATTTAGAAGTCAGAGGCTTGAAGCGAGTCAGAGGCTAGAGGCAAGTCAGAGGCTAGAGGCGAGTAAGAGGTTGATGTAGGAGCTTGGGAGAAAGGTCAATCAATAGGATTGCTGGGGATATAGAATATTAAATGTAACTTTAAACAATTTAAAAAAAAATAAGGCCTCCATACAGGGGGGCTTTAAAAACATTCACACCACTTCTTTAGATTTCAATATTTACCAATTTCATAAAATGTTTAAGTGGAGAAATGTTTGTTCACTAGTATTCTACTAGTGCCCAGTGACTAAGAAATTATCAGTCTATAATTTTAATGGTAGGTTTATTTGAACGGTGAGAGATCCTGAAAATCCAATAAATCCTGAAAAACGTCTTTCAAATAGATTTATTTGCATTTTACTCAGTTAAATAAGTATTTGACCCCTTTGTAAAACATGACTTAGTACTTGGTGGCAAAACCCTTGTTGGCAATCATAGACGTCATACATTTCTTGTAGTTGGCCACCAGGTTTGAACAAATCTCTTAGCAGATCCTTTCCAAGTCATTAATGTTTTGAGGCTGACAATTGGCAACTCGAACCTTCATCTTAAGGTCGAGTTGCTTATGGGATTAAGGTCTGGACACTGGCTAGACCATTAAAATAATAGACTTGTAATTTCTTTGTCAGAGGGCAAATGTACAAAATCCTCCAATGTATATTATTTTTATGTTGTGACTTTTTATATTTTAAATCATTTGGAGATCCTTGTTTACTGTGTTATTGACAATATCTCATCTGTGGTAACTTGTAACAGGATTTGGTGAAGACAAAACCGAGCACTCTACCCCCTGTACCACTGTCGGCATTGTAAAGACAAGTGAGGATGTCCAAAAGAAAATGATCATCAAAACACAGATATTCCCAAGATTACAAGTACATGCTCTGGTAATTTAGTTCCTGTTAGCATGGTCCGCAGTATTATGTTGACATGAAAAAGCACCTTACAAAACAGCGTAACATTCTGACCTGAAGGTTTTCTGCCCACCCCATTCTTCACATGCTTAACCAAGTAGGGTTAAATTGTAGGAGTGCCAGGAAGAACCTACTGCTTTAAAAGACACAAGAAAGCCCAACCGAATTTCACGAATCTTATATTCACATGCCAAAATAATTAATTCTGCTTTGCCCTTTAGTAGTTTTAAATACCACGCTTTCTTCTTGCCATCACTCTGTTACATGTTAATATTTGTCTCATTTGTCCACAATAGATCTAAACAGAACTCTACAATCTCTTTTTGTATTTACTTTTTTTTAATCTAAATTTTATTCTAAAATTATCTACAATTTTTGCACCTTGTCGTCAGTCCTTGTAGTTCAGTAATTAATTTACCAGTTGATTTTGGCATTACTGATGTTTTGGCCACTCCCTCATTCATTCTGGTTCAAATGCATCATGGCCTAGAATTAAGACTAGAAACATGCCTGCAATAACAACGCAAACAAACACACCTGCCTATTAAGCTATAAAGCCAACTGCCCAAACACAATGTAGGAAATGTGCTGTCAATTCTTAATATGGATGAAAATAAATGAAATGAATGAAACAACAAATCTTGTGTCTAAATATGTCTGTACTACACTGAATAGATTGATACAAATAACAATTTGTTTACTGCGCTGTTATTTAACTAGTAAAGTCAGAGCAGAAGTAATTTTCCTTTCAAATTATGTCCTGGAAAAATGCTGTCAATTGCTGGGACAAAACAACAAATTGTATAAACATTGTTAAACATATATAACTAAAAAAGTTATCTAGCTAAATCTAAGTTAAAGAAGTTTAGCTAGCTAAACAAGACTAAATAGCTGGCAAATAGGTAGCAAAATAACTTCAGCCTTATGTAGTATATGCTTAGTCTAGCACACTAACAGCACAATGGAACACACAGGGCTCAGAGGGAGCAGTGCGGATGTTATACAACCAACTAGAACCCAGGAGGTGTAATTATATTAAGTTAGAAATATTATACATATGTAAGAAATATTACATTTGTTGTGAACTACAACAATGGTATCTTTAAATCATATGCATTGAAATGATTTACCACAAGAAGGTATTCATGAAATACAACTATCAAATAGCATTGACTGCAACAAAACATCTTACTTGGCTACATGTTGCATAGTTTAGAGAGGAACAATGAAATGGCGTCACACTTTACATGTAAGCACTACCGAATGTCTCATTGAGTCTTCATAATTCATTTTAGCACAAATATTGTTTAGCACAATGGTATTCATTTTAACATTATATTTTGACTCTTGGAAAAGATCACTAGGCTTCTATCATTAACCCATGCGGAGATATGTATAGAAATGTAACGCTTTTTCAGTTTTTGGTTAAAATCTTGAAATACAGTGTTTTGTGGTCAGGATTTGGAAGGCTTATGCTTTACAGAAATACACTCACGACACGTCAATCTTTGCAGCAGACTGTCTCCTACAATGTGGAAAAAACCTAGGCTTCTATATTGCACCAGTCCGGAGATATCAATTGAAATGTAACAGATGCGCTTTGATGGAAACTCACCAAGTGGTCTGCTAACAGAGGATAATCATAGTCTCTGCACAGCAACGATGCAATTTAAAGATATTTCTTAATTCTTTAGTTAGTTATTTTAATACTTCTTTCATTATAGGAAAATCAATGTAGTGAGGCTTGCTAAAATGACATGTCTTCAAAAATGCTGCTAGCAACTTCAACTGACTATCTGTAGTTCAGGGGCTCAAACATAAGCATTTGTGGAATCCTGATTGCCTGAAACTAACGTAACTATCCTTTTAGATTTCACATATCATGTTGTTCATTATGTGACCTGTGTTAGACTTGCCTTTGATAAAGTAAGTGCCGTGGTCGAAGTCAGTGCGAATTTCATTGTCACTCTATAAACTGTCCTGTTACTAGCTAGCATTACTCGCCAACTTTAGATCGGCAGCCATTTGCATGGTCTCATTCTGGAAAGTTTGTTTACATCGGTTGCTAGGCAACCAATGTTCAAGTACGGCTAAATACCCTTCGGCCAGTGCGGCTATGTTTGTTGCCACAAAAAGTTAATATTTTTCAAACTTTGCAATGATACCTTCCACAAAACAACAGCAACGCAATCGGAAAACGAGACACCCATTTTGATACCTTTAATGGCTTTGTAGTGCAGGAAATGTAGAAGGAGTTAGAGTGGCTATAATAATCAATAAATAAATAAATAAATATATATACATATATATATGATATTACACAAGGTTACATTACATTAACCAGAATATACAATTGCGATCACATCAACATGAACGTATAAATGTTCATGTACAGATGACGAAGATTTGACAATGTAGCTGGTGCATGCATTAGACATGCATTAGACAATTTAGATGTAATGAAAGTCTAAAATTTCCAAATCATTCCAGTCATTAGAGGCAGATAACTGAAATGAATGACAGCCAAAAGTAGAGTAGGTTTTAGAAGTGGCCAGAGTGAGACATCTACCAAATGTTAAACTGGATGTAGAGAGATGAGTAAAATGAGATGAGGAATTAAACTAAAAATGACATGCACATTTTACAAGCAGATGGCTATAAGATAACTTGCATCACATGCATTGAGGAGCTTTTTAGGGGCAGGCCTTGTCACCACTTGTCACACTATGTCACCATTGTTGAGTATGGGTGATGTCTGCCTTCTGTATGTGCACCCATTGGTCTTGTAGTTGACCATGGATTATATGGGGATTAAATGAGAGTAAGCAGTCAAGACATCTACCAGGATATGTATGAATGTTGAACAACTCCTAATGAGGGTCAGCATAGTATGTATAGTGTTACTGGCATAAAAGTGGATGAGGGAGTTACCAACAGGAACGGCAAAGTTAACAATGTACACAGAGAATAGGATATGAACATGGCTTGTACACCGTTACCCATAGAGATTGAGATTGCCACAGGTATTGACAGCTGGCCATGAGGTTTGAACATTGAGAATCCTTCTGGGAACCATTGTCTCTGTTAGGTTTGTTAGGTGAAGGAATTTGAAAGCCATAAGCCATTCATAAATTGTTAGGGACCTTCAGTGGTGCTCAAATCCACCCATGGCCAGCTCTAAAGCTTGACTGCACACACTGTGGGACTCATTATGTGAGGTTTATTATTTATTAACAAGGCCTGTCGGAAACTTTTGACAAGCTGTGCAAGATTAAGGCCTTTAACAGTTGGTGTGTTGTTTGTTGCCCCTTTGGAAAAGTGAAATGATGCTAGCAGCTTTCCAGCCCTGTAGGATTTCTGTCACCGGCATACTTATACTCTGAGAAATGCATTTCATACATAGCTATCAGACAAATGTGGTTGTTTAGAAAGATTGTAGTCAACATCTGAATATCACATAACATTATTTTCCAATATCATTGTAGTGCTTAAATTAGTTTCTGCTACTGCAGGTTATAAGTGAGAAAGGAAAAGGAACCACAACACTTTCTGAAGTGTACATTTTTGTTTATTACATTTTTAACAACCACAAAAACATTTAAAATACAGTGAAAGCTTTTTATAATGTTCACTGTCCTTAGCAAACCCTATCTGTTATGCGCTGGCAGAAAATAAAATGCTAATTAGTTAAATAACTGTGGTGTATTAGTGCCAAGTGTGTTTGATAAATCTTGGTAAATCAACACAAGCAAGAATGTTATCGTAATAAATTAATCGAAATATGAGCGTTTTCAAAAGTACTTTGTTATTTCTCTTTCCTCCTGGGGTGATGTATGGCGGGAAGCATTTCTAAAACAAATGTGGGATGCAAGTTGGCAGTTTTTTTAAGCATTGTAAATAATGACATTATTGGTTTTTTGCCATATATTACTGACTGTGTGTCAGCTAAATGCCAATGTTTGTTGTTATTTGTAAGCTGTAACTAGTGCGTATCAAAAAGGATGGTCTAATGCTCAGGAGTTAAGTACCAGTCGTTTATTGACCAGGAGGGACCTGGAAAAGAGAAACACAATAACGTTGTGAGGGTAATAAGAGTAATAGTAAATGACTACCATGTAGTCTAACACGAGCACTGCCACTTTAAGCAATAACGCACACGGAACAGGACACACATGCAAACTTATACACGGACAACAAGCAACAGGTGTGCGCAATTAGGCAGGGTGCGTTGTGAGGACATGGGACATGACGAACAATCAACACGAAGTGCGGACCCTGCCCGAGCGAGGAGGGGGCTTGTCCCCAGAGGGAGACATGACAGTTGCAGTTACTGTGTTCCAACACATGCAATAAGTTATATATATATATATATATATATACAGTGGGGAGAACAAGTATTTGATACACTCCTCATTTTGCAGGTTTTCCTACTTACAAAGCATGTAGAGGTCTGACAAAAATCCAGAAAATCCCATTGTATGATTTTTGAGTAATTAATTAGCATTTTATTGCATGACATAAGTATTTGATCACCTACCAACCAGTAAGAATTCCGGCTCTCACAGACCCATTCTCTTCAAGTAGCCCTCATGTTCTCCAATCATTACCTGTATTAACTGTACCTGTTTGAACTTGTTACCTGTAGAAAAGACACCTGTCCCCACACTCAATCAAACAGACTCCAACCTTTCCACAATGGCCGAGACCAGAGAGCTGTGGAAGGACATCAGGGATACAATTGTAGACCTGCACAAGGCTGGGATGGGCTACAGGACAATAGGCAAGCAGCGTGGTGAGAAGGCAACAACTGTTGGCGCAATTATTAGAAAATGGATGAAGTTCAAGATGACGTTCAATCACCCTTGGTCTGGGGCTCCATGCAAGATCTCACCTTGTGGGGCATCAATGATCATGCGGAAGGTGAGGGATCAGCCCAGAACTACACGGCAGGACCTGGTCAATGACCTGAAGAGAGCTGGGACCACAGTCTCAAAGAAAATCATTAGTAACACACTATGCCGTCATGGATTAAAATCCTGCAGCGCACGCAAGGTCCCCCTGCTCAAGCCAGCGCATGTCCAGGCCCGTCTGAAGTTTGCCAATGACCATCTGGGAGAAGGTCATGTGGTCTGATGAGACAAAAATAGAGCTTTTTGGTCTAAACTGCACTCGCCTTGTTTGGAGGAAGAAAAAGTACAACCCCAAGAACACCATCCCAACTGTGAAGCATGGAGGTGGAAACATCATTCTTTGGGGATGCTTTTCTGCAAAGTGTCATGCCCTGGCTGCGGGCCCCTGGCCGTTTCAGAGCATGACCCATGGAGAGGCCTCTAACCTTCTCCATGCCGCTGTGGGCTCCCCAGTCAGAGCAGCTGCATTCAGTTGACCCTGATTGGGGAGCCTACTTAGGTTAGGGTTTTCACCACACTCAGTGTGGTTTATTGTTTGTGTTTGTGCATCACAGCTTCACGGTTTGTCCTTTGTTTAATTCCATTGCACAGTGGATACGCTACACATTTCTTTGTACGTTGCTTATATGTTTTCTGCTGCTTGTTTACAGCACCTTTCATTTTGCGTGTACAGTCCGTGTTAGCTTGTGTCCTGTCTTTGTTCTGGATTAAATTCACCTTTTCTTTACAATGTCTGCGTTTGGTTCTGCACCCCACTACAACCGTGACACAAAGGGTACAGGACAACTGCACCACATTGAGGGGAGGATGGATGGGGCCATGTATTGCGAGATCTTGGCCAACAGCCTCCTTCCCTCAGTAAGAGCATTGAAGTTGGGTCTAGGCTGGGTCTTCCAGCATGACAACGACCCGAAACACACAGCCAGGGCAACTAAGGAGTGGCTCTGTAGGAAGCATCTCAAGGTCCTGGAGTGGCCTAGCCAGTCTCCAGACCTGAACCCAATAGAAAATGTTTGGAGGGAACTGAAAATCCGTATTGCCCATCGACAGCCCCGAAACCTGAAGGATCTGGAGAAGGTCTGTATGGAGGAGTGGGCCAAAATCCCTGCTGCAGTGTGTGCAAACCTGGTCAAGAACTACAGGAAACGTATGATCTCTGTAATTGCAAACAAAGGTTTATGTACCAAATAATAAGTTCTGCTTTTCTGATGTATCAAATACTTATGTCATGCAATAAAATGCTAAATAATTACTTAAAAATCATATAATGTGATTTTCTGGACCTCTACATGCTTTGTAAGTAGGAAAACCTGCAAAATCGGCAGTGTATCAAAAACTTGTTCTCCCCACTGTGTATATATATATATATATATATATATGTTTGTGCCAAATTACCTCACACAGAATTTACCTTTTTTGGTAACACTATTTCTAATGTCCCAAAAGTGTGCCTGTAGAGAAGATGATCTACCGACCATCAGGACATTAATAGTTTGTATCAACATACCCTTACTCGAACCTTAACCCTAAACTTTCTTCTAAATCTAACCTAAACCTTAAAGCATTTGACTTTAAAATATAATTTGTTCCCACATTTGGTGATAGTAGTATTAGCATTGAACAAATGCCTGAATAACTGCCTGTGCCATCTCCAGATGAAAGGATGAGACCAGCGACTGGAAAGTGTAGCGCCCTTTTGGTAGAACAAGTTGTTGACAGTGATATAGGTTAGATACCAGCCCACAATGTCTTCACAGAAAGAGCTGGCATTACAGCTCAAGCTGGCATTACAGACACAAACGCATACACCAGTTGTCACTGTTTTGGTGACGGGCACATGCTCCAGGACATCAGGGGCTGTACTTGGGATGCACAGGGTGCAAAGAAATATGGCTCGGAACGTTTCTGTGGATGAGTTGCAAGCCTTCATTGCTATTCTGTATGTATGCAAAGCGTTTAGTGCAAACAATGTGTACATTTGATTTAGGAAGTTGATAGACAAGTATTAACTGTGAAAGGCAACTTTTTAAAAGCCATGCACTCAAATGATGAGGTAGGTGGGACAGACAACATTATCAGGACAAAACAATCGTTGTGGAAAACAGCCAGACCACCACCCCTGCCATGGGCACGGGCCTTACCAGATAGTTATGACCAGATCACCACCCCTGTTATGGGCACGGGCCTTACCAGATAGTTATAACCAGACCACCACCCCTGCCATGGGCACGGGCCATACCAGATAGTTATAACCAGACCACCACCCCTGCCATAGGCACAGGCCTTACCAGATAGTTATGACCAGACCACCACCCCTGTTATGGGCACGGGCCTTACCAGGTAGTTAATGCCAGACCACCACCCCTGCCATGGGCACGGGCCTTACCAGGTAGTTAATGCCAGACCACCACCCCTGCCATGGGCACGGGCCTTACCAGGTAGTTATAGCCAGACCACCACCCCTGCCATGGGCACGGGCCTTACCAGATAGTTATAACCAGACCACCACCCCTGCCATAGGCACGGGCCTTACCAGGTAGTTAATGCCAGACCACCACCCTTGCAAAAGGCACAGGCCTTTCCCAGATTTCCAGGATTTAGCCAGATGGACATGTTTCATTTAATACGTAAAAATCACAATTTCTGTCAATCAAAAAAGTCCTATTGGTCATTGTCCTTGATAAACTCTAGTAACAATAGAGGTTTGTTTGTTAGAGACTGTCACAACTCAGGGAGTGGACCTAAGTGCAGACGATGACGGGTGGATATGACAGGGGTCCCGAAGGCTGAACAGCAGGCTGGGGTAATCGTTGTCAGACAGGCTGGGGTTTGGTACACGGGCTGGCTAGGTTTTGGTTGCAGGTGGGCGATGGACGGAACGGTGGTCGGGCAGGCAGGCAGAGGTTCGGTACACGGGCAGACTCGGTTGCAGTACAGACGGACGGTAGACGGGAGCAATGGTCGAGATGGCAGGCAGAGGTTCGGTACACGGACAATCGAACTAGCAACAGACCAGAACAGAACCGGGAATACAAGGGGGCGGATCGACTTGACGTAACACACAAGACGAACTGGCAACAGGAACAAGGAGACACCAGGAATATATACACAAGGACTGATGAAAACATGGGAGACAGCTGGCGGGGGCGGAGACGACATGAGGTAAGACAGGTGTACCGTATCAGGGTGTGACAGAGACTGCACGTTAAACAGTGCCAGTCTTAATGTGGCCTGTGAACTCCTCCCCATCATCACTTCAGATGGACCCAAGATCACAGGAATGATCTTTTAATACCCAATCATGTAACTGCCCTGTTGCCAATTGACCTAATTATTTGTTAGAAATTCCACCAGGTTGAGTTTTTTTGACATTACACTTCTCCAGTCTTTTGTTGCCTCTGTCCCCATTTGAAGAAACAAAACAATGTTTCAATTTCAAGAGTTAATATGTTGTCGTCATATGTCTTTGTACTATTTTCTTTTGAAGTTTGGATTTTAATGGTTTCCACATCATCGCATTCTGTTTTCATCTACATTTTATGCAGCGTCCCAACTTTTTTGGAAATGGGGTGGTATGTCTGTCAACTACTATCAACCTTTAGCATTGTAAGCACCTATGCTCTATAGACAAACACACAATGAACCACTATTGCGACAGATATAGAGTGATTGGAGCTAATCCCTCAAAGCAAGGGAAAAGTTACACTGTGTATGATAGACTTCTATGAGCCCCTGAAACTCATTTAATTCAGACCTAGGCTGCATTTGCTCAGACTAAAAAATCAATAGTGTTTTGAGTGGAAAATAAAGGGGGGGGGGTAAGCGGACAAACAAAATCCACTTTCGGTTTCTGTTGTCAGTTTCTATTGTAATATCCATGTATGTTATCAAGTTGTAACAGGGAACTCCATAACGGTAGGTGATTTCATAGTCTCTTGTTTGTCAGCACTTGCCTGCTTATCACGCTACATATAATGTACCTCAGTAACAATACACACAGACAGCTCTTTTACCAAAGTTTGAAAATCATGATAGATATCTGATGACGATGCTAAATGGCAAAAGGAGAAAAGTAATGTACAAGCATTAAATGAACATTAGAGGCTAGATTCAAGAGGTGTAGCCACAGGAGGGCTTAGCTTTACCAGGGCACTGCCAAATTGGTATACCTGGAAGTATGTTTTAATGTCTGTAAAGGCCATTCAATAAGCACTTTATTTTAAAGGGGAATTTTACCACCACGTTTCCTCTGTAGCAATGGAAACCATTAATATGTTAATTTTTTACATATTGTACATGTCATTGAAAGAAAAGATCAAATCAACCAAATACAAGCGTTTCTGCCTCTCAGTCTTAGAATGGGGTCATTGGCATTTACAAGCAGAATATCCCAAATTTCTAGCAATTTCAAGACTGCCCCCTGGATGTTACTTAGCTGGTACAGGACTGTTTAAAGACATAGGCTGTTTAAAAACCTTATATCAAATTGAAGTAAAAACTAAAAAGATTACAATGCATATATTTTCATACTCATGCAGTTTTTGTTCTTGTCCAAGTGGTACAATACAGTTTTGGTTTGGTGTAGCCAGGGAAGTGGCCAGGAATCCTGGCCACCTGAGGGTTTATATGCCTGGACTACCTAACTTACAGCAACAGCAACATGATTAGGATCACTGGGCCCAGCCACACCTTGGGACATGTGAATTATATCCACATTTTCCTGCATTAGCTGCAGCCATAGGTGTAAGCATGTCATTTTAGGTTTGAAGTAGTTCCACATGATTCTGATATCTCTAGACATTTAAAGTGAAGTACAATAGCATTAAATGGCCAAATATTCTCCAGATCATTCTGAAATAGTAGGTTCCTCTGGGGCTGAGCTGCTTCCCCAAACATGAAATGAGAATGTAGTTATGTAATTTATCATGTTTGTTTACTGTTGGGCCAGTTTTGTCCATGTGTTGTAAGCAGTTGTAAATCTCAAAACACATTGTGTTTTCAATACATCACACATCATATTTGTGGGGTCTTGTGTAGTGTTTTAAACACAAGAAAGGTAAGCTTTCTCTGGTGAGAGATTTTCTTTATTTAACAAGATTTGCCTTTTCATTTAAGAAAAATGGTGGTGAAAATAAGAATTTAACATTGAATTTGGTTTGAAACTTTCCTGAGCTTGTTTTTTCCTAATTTCTTGCAAGTCAAGTAAATATGAAATTGTGAAATTTCAAGGAAGTTGGAAATTGTGTTTGCAGTTGCTTTAGCTGTATCCGGTGGCCAGCTGTGTACTGGCAGTAAGTTAACAGAGATAAAGCAGCAAAACTCCTAACGGCAGGTTCAAGACAGCAAGTTGTTCCCCTTCTCCAACACACCTCATCTGTTACATCTTGGAACTCATTGTCTCTGCATAAACAATAATGTAGCTAGCTAGCTTTACTTGCAGACTTCAGAAATTGGCATACATTTGCATGGCGTCATTCTGGAAGGTTTAAGTAACATAGGTTGCTTGGTAACCTGTGTTCGGTGTGGCTATGTTATTTGTTACAAAAATGTGAATATGTCCTAAACCTTGCAACAAAACCTTTCACAAAACAAAAGCAATGCAAACAAGACTGACATTTTGATACCCGTCATGTCTCCATAGTGCAATTACTATAGGAGGAGTTAGGGTGGCTATATAAATAAATATATATATAAATACAATATGTAATCGCACAATTTGCTGTGATTTATTGCGATTAACGTGCTTTTCACGTGTTGTAGAATCACTATAATAAAGCAATAAACAAAATGAAGTATATTTTAAATATAACATATTATGACATATTGCTGTACTGTAAACAAAACTACAGAGGCATTAGAAGCCATTACAGTTGTCATTCCCATCAATTATATGCATGAACATTATAAACCACAACGCATTGAGGCCTCAATCCCAATGTCCCCCCTGAACCCTCACAGACTTAAGTGACTTCACCTGCTAAGTGATTGGGTGGCTGCAAGGGCTTATAATGATATAAATAGGAGTAGGACAGCACTATAGTAATGTTGTTGGATAAATTCTGATGAAAAGCATATTTGGAATTTACAAACTACACATAGTTCTGACCAGGGCCGGTTCTAGGCATAAGCATCATAAGCGGTCGCTTAGGGCCCAACTGCCAGGGGGTCCCAGATTGCTTGCGAGCCCCAAACCACAAAAGGAGAGGGGGCTCCCAAAGCACTGGCTCTGGTTGTATGAACCGTCAGTGAACTTTGTTCATGTTAACATGCTAACGTCAGAAATGTTAGGATTAAACGTGAAAATCCATTTATTGAGTTAAGCATGCACTTTTACCACATTTGAATATATTTTTTCTTACTATGAAATTTTGTATTTGCATACGATAAAATATTTGCTGTTGTCACGGTTTTGTAGTGGGGTGGAACCATACGCGGACATTGATTTAAAAGTAAATGGTGATATTTAATCCAAACACAAAAGACAAAGACTACACGAACTGTAAACGTAAAAAGTAAAGGTGCTGTATAAAAACACAGCAAACAGAACTAAATACAAAGAACGTGCAGCGTATCCACATGAGAATGAATTAAAACAGAGACAAACCGTGAAGTTGCATGGAAACAAACACAAACAATAAACCACACCGGGTGTGGCTGGAAAACTAACCTAAGTAGGCTCCCCAATCAGAGTCAACTGAATGCAGCTGCTCTGACTGGGGAGCCCACAATGGCATGGAGATAGCTAGAGGCCTCTCCATGTGCCATGCCCTGAATGGGAGCCCCAAAGCACAGAGATGGCTAGGGGCCCGCATCCAGGACATGACAGCTGTTAACCTTGTTTTTATTCAACTAATTTATTAGTTCAACTAAATATTTCAGTTTTTATTTTCTTACGTTCAACACATATCAGCTCAATTTGCTCAATTCCATAGAGTTACAGTATGCAACTGTAACATGACAAAAATTAAGAACAACTTTACAGAAGACCCAGTCAAATATTTGTCATTTCTCTGGCCAGCCTACAGTAATTTATAGATTTAATATATTCTGCATTAAGGGTTCTGCATTTGGAATATGATAACTGTTTGCAATAGGGGACATATGCATCATTAGCTATTAAACGTTGGACACTCAGCCCCGGGTAGAATGAACGAAAGAACAAAATGACTTGTAGATTTTGTAGATATTCCATTGAAAATCAGACATTTCCAGCTACAATAGTAATTTACAAGATTAACAATGTCTACACTTGATGACACTAACCTGATGATAATTTCCATGTTTTTGTTATTTCCAAAAACAAGGAAATGTCTATGCAACCCCACAATTTTGAACGATAGTATGTACATTAATTGTTTGTTTTCAAATGTACAAACATCTGCAAAGTTTAAAGTTATAATAATGAAACTGTAATAATTAGTTTCATTCATGGCCAGGACAGAAGTACATGTTGTTAAACCAATATCTCATTAGATGTATGTATAGTTGTAAAATGTTTGCAAATAATAGGCTGAAGTGCAGGTGTTTCTCATTCTTGCATACCTTGTTAGTTAGTATGACAATGCATGCTCTTAGCAAGCCGGCAAGTTATAGCCAACACTATAAGCGCCAAAGGGTAGGTTATTTCCCAGAAAAGACTGAGGTATACGCACCTCTCAGAATTCCTGTCTACCACAAATTCTGTATAAACATTGGACCAAATATTGTAGTATATAATATATTAAAGGTAAAACATTACATGAGCATTACAAAAATCTTACCTAAAAAGCAAACCACAATCAATCTCAGAATTCCTATATCGAAAACAATCATTGTTGACTGACGTTATGGCATCAGCTAGAACCAGAGTGGTCCTGTGTGACTCAGTCAGCAAAGCATCTAATTTTAAATGCTAGTGTTATCCATGAGAAAAGAACACAACACTAGCAATTTAAATGCTAGTGATGTATTCTTTTCTCATGGATAACAAATTTGGAAGTTGCTTTACTAGAAGGTAAAAAAGTAATGGCGTTGTTAGTTAGTGTTGTATAATGTCCCTTCCTTGTGTGCTATCGTTATTGTGATTGGTTGAAGGTAAGTCAAATTATTTCTGTCACCTTTTCTGTCCACCCAGTGATGTCAAAGACTATTACTGACAATAGCTACATGACATCTTTAGATTATGCTTGATTTGGCAACATTCTTCTCAAAGAAGTTGATTTGATCCCTAAGCAAAATATTAAGACAAATTGTACTGTTCTTGTTGAATGTACCCATCTTATTCAAAATATCAATGACATGACTTGGCCTATCCAAACTGTCCCAGGTCATTGCAAAACATGAAAACGTTTACGACGTCAACCTAAGTGGTAAATTAAGTATAAACAATATATGTAAACAATTTCATACATCCGATGTGTGATTTCCAGTCACTATTAACTGACAGTTCTCTTGTAATTAGTCTATTTTGGTCTTCATACCATTGTTCAAGTTTTCTTTCTACATGCCTTCCAGTCCCTTTGTCACACATACTTACTTTCCATTATTATGGCAGAAGTGTGAACTATGACCACTGGTGAAAAGGAGTGCAGCTTGTCATGGACAATAAAATCAGCCACTTTCATTCCAGCTTCAGTGAGTTGAGACACACAAACTTCTGAAGGATAATGTTCACATTAGGGCTTGATATATTCGATGTCCCCATTCAGTGCCCTCTGTAAAACTAAGTGAATATCATAGCCCAAGAATTACATCCTGCATTAGACAAGACCCTTTTTATAGGGAACAAACGCCTAGCATAGATCACTAAACAAAGGCCCTCTATGAAAGACCTTGATTGGACTGTTGATTATTCTCTATTGAAAGAGCAGACATAGCCCAATATGAATAGCCCTATTAACCTTGGGTTTATTGAACATTTCCAGGAGGTTAGGTTTCAGTCATTGTAAAGTGAACACTTTTCCGTTTCAACTCACATTTGTTAGGAGATGACTAGTTGAAAATGGGCCACGGGATTATGAGGTGGTGCAGCTAGCGTCTGAGGTGGCGTAGCTAGCGTAACGTAAAGTATGAATGTGTTTTAAAACACTACATTATTTTGGTGCTGTGCCACAATAGCACTTGACTCTACAAAACATAATTAGATACACAAATTAAACAGTAATAAATAATATGGTGGGTCGATTTCTGGACAACTAAAATGCAATGCTCAACTACTGCACAGTTTTTGGAGCAGTGTCTACCACACAGTGGCAGCAAGACGTTATCCCCTGCACATGCTTGAACATTGGGTGTGACTGATTGTCTGCATGACGCCCATCTCAGTATTCACTTAATATGTTTGCAGCACCATCAAGTTGCTGAGTCTACCTTTGAGCAAAATAAATGTAAAGCCAATTTTTTCACTGCTACAATCAGTGTATACGCTGTTTGCCTTCCGGGTACAGAGACCCAATGTATTATGTGTACACGAATTTGGGATAATGGACACTATTTTACTCTGAGACGTGTCAGCAAATAGTAACCAGTATTATTTGAGGCGACGGGATGGATATCATGTTTGGCTAACGATCTAAAACCTTCCTGACTGATGTGTAAACATCAACCGACACAGCGGACCAACAGAACAAATGAGCGGAACAGAAACATTACTCACGGGAGTAGATAATACATTTGCTGTGTATAGTCGGTTATGATTGCTATATTACTGCACTCCAAGAATATGCCTTTAAAAACGTACCAACGGTCACATAATTCAACCTGATTAGCAACTGCAATACCCTACAAGCACATACATTCTGTATCCCAAGGATTTTTTTATATGGCCTGTCAATCCAAATCTTGATATGTTTAGGTAGCCATGATTTAATATCGGGTTTTGCCGGTGCCCATTATGGTTTCCTGTCACATCCCAGTAATGCAGTGTAAATACTTTATGGACAGCCAAGTGCAGCGGATATTGATTTCCCGATGGATATCTGATGACAGGGTTGGATGACGCCATGGAACTCCAGCTAACGGTCTTCATCACTATTCAAAGACAATTATGCAGTGGGGAGCTCCAGTGCAAGAAGGCTAATCCTTTTACCAGGCCTCCCCAATGAATAGCCTGGTTCAGGATATTGACTGTTGTCACTCTAGTCCAGACCCAAAATTGTCAAATATTGATTTCCCCTTCTGACAGTTGTTAGTGGGAAACTTAATCAGACCGACCTACAGTGTCGTATGAGGTTCCCTGTTGTTAAACACAAGTCACTTGTTTCCGTGATTTTGTTTCAGTGCTATAATTGTATAAAGTTGCTACAAGCAGAAATAAATCAATGGGAATAGTGCAAGCCCGGCAAATCCTCTGTCCGACGTGATGATCGAGTGGACCAAAGCCCATGGAACAGTACAAATGTTGAGTAATGGGTCAACTAAATATAATAATGGATCTTCAGTGTAGGCTATAATTACCTATGTGAGTTTTACTTCAGGATTTAACCTAACTTAAGTTTGGGCAGCACCTTCTAATGTAAATATTATACTTTCTTACTTGGTCATTAACATAAACTAATAATGATTCATGTTAGTGCATATTGATTGCCTTCCTTTGTCATCTTTCTTTGGTTCTCTCTAAGCTATTAATGTATTGCTCTTGTTTTTGTTGTTTTACCTAAACTAGCATTTTAAATATTCTTATACCTCTGAAGTGACTTATCATCTGGATTAAATAAAGACATAAAAACATATATTGTCCGCCCAAACTATTTATCACATTATTTGTATGTATTATGAGCATTATTAACACATTTTTGGCACTATTTTGTATTTTCTGTTAGCATATTTTTTATTTACTACATAGATGTCATGCCAGATGTCATGCCTTTTTCTTTTCATTGTCCTCTGACCCATAACCTATTTGAATGCACTTCCCTGGACTACTTTCTTGCACATAATGCTTATAATGCTACTTATACAGTAAATGTTTGCACACTTTATATTTACTGTGTCATTTTTATTTTTACCTTCATTTATGTTTCCTTTCATGCACCATAGTACCATAACAAATTCCTTGTATGGGTAAACCTACCTGATAATAAAGCTGATTCTGATATGACCCTTCCGCTTTCTGCTTCTTTGTGATTCCCTCCATCATAGCACTCAACAGGAATATACAATGGATATACTACTAATAATTTTTTTATGCTAACGAAACCTTTGTTGTTGCAATTCAGAATTCTGTCATTTATAATAGACATAGATTATGATTGTATATGATGGCTGTCTGACTATAAGGAATGTATTAATCCGTCTAGGTGATCAAGGAGTCTTACTGAAAACGATCTGGGCACTAAATCAGCATCATTAAAATACTTCAGATGTTATAAGTTACTGTATGATTTAAGATTCATTTAAAAAAAGAGAAAAAGGTATGTCAAAACATGAATTAGTGATTGGAAGATGTCATCTTAATGTGCCAAAGAGAGGGAATCAAAGTCTTAAGTGGGATCTAGAGAGCCTTTATCTAACATAGAGTGCTTCAATCAATACTTTTTTTTACCAAAGGGGGAAATGTCCTTACGACCATATGAAACTCTTAATGATGGTTAATCCTTAATGGAGTGTAGACCCAAACCTAACTTGATATCTGCCTGTCATCTTTCGCCTCCAGAGAGAAAATACTAAGGACTTCTTTTGCTCTCCCTTTTCAGTAATGTGTATGTCTCTCTTCCATACAGTAACTTAATGGACATAATGTTGTTTAAGGAATACACAAGTACATATATGCTGACTCTTTTAGTGAAGCCTGTTCTCTAATGGTATTATGACTGTGTGAACTTTGACATTCATGTAACCCTTTTTGCAGTGGAGTTGTGTGTGTTCTGTTTGCTACACTACCATCGTTTTTTTCAATGAACAAAACATGTTGCCAGATATGCGTCTGATATTTTTTTACTGTGTTAACAGGTGAACATGTTGAATGTCAGGTCAACTTGTGAGGTAAGGTGGGATATTTTACTATATATACTCCTTGTGGCTACTGAGATCTAAAGATAACGTCTCGCTCAATGTGCATCAGAGTGGAACAAACAATGATGTAGAAAGTCTAGTTCTGAAATCCTTCTGGATCATGTACGAACAGTAACAGAACAGAAAATGTTTTGTCAACTGAAAACATGTCACATTGGCCGTAAAACAAAGCTAGTATCCCAGGTAACACCACTGGTTTGACAGAGAATGCTATTTTAGTTACTACTTAAAAAATATCAGTGAGTTTACATGCCTTCCAAATTAATGGCATGGCCAAAAGCTTGTGCCTTAAAGTACACCTCTATCTCATCGTTACTGAGAATAAAGAATAGTATTTGCATTTTATGTAAATGTGATTTCAATTAAATTGTTGTCATGACCACTGTTGTAGTCTAAATTGACTCAAAGATATCAACTTGATTTGGCCCCCCTTCAGACACAATGGTGTGATCTGCATTCTGTGAAAGTTAGCTGGTTTTATCTGATTGGATGATGCATTCTGGTCCGGTCTCTGTTCATTGGTGAATTACATTCTTTGAATAGATCAATGGGAATAAATTAGATGAAAGTCATAGTTTAAGTCTCTTGCTTTTGTTTTAGGTGCTCAAATTGGGTAATCATCCTCCTTCTCTCTCATTTATTCTCACCCCCCACCCCTTTGCTTATTTCTCCCTCCCTTATCATTCTACCCTTAGCTTAGAAGTTGGGTGTTTGACATTGGATGGATATTCTCTGCCTATATAGCTTTGATTCTTGTGTCGATAAATGTGTTGTTCATCAAGTCTTATCTTGTAATAACCAATATTGCCTTGTTTAATGTTTGCCTCCACTGCGTTAAGTAAATCTATTTGAATGATAAAACTACAGTGCATTCAGAAAGTATTCACAGCACTTCAGTTTTCAACTTTCTCTTATGTTACAAACGTATTCCGAAATTGATTCAATTATTTGTCTTCCATTTTTTTTGCAAATCTATAAAAATGTTGAACAAACTTGGTCACAAAATGTGAAAAAGTGAAGCGCTGTGAAAACGTTGCGGATGCGCTGTATTCACTCATAGTATTTGTTGTCATGAAATGCTCTTTGCTTGTTGCAATCCTTTTTTAATAGCTGACAGTACATAACAAAAAATGTGCTTGAGAACGGATTTTGCATGTTCCTATACTGCATTAAATAAATGATACACCTATTTGAGAAATGAATAACCAACTATAAGAGTTTTACACTACAGCCAGAGACCATAAGTCAGTTATTGCTCCAGCAGATATGGAGCTAGATTTTCATGAGGCGTCTTACACTTACCCTCTCTGTTCATATCTGTTTCTCTAGCTTTCTCCCATCTGTTTTTTCTGATAACTACTAACATCCTTTTTTCTAATGTTCTCACTTTGCCCCTTTTCAAGCACACACAAAGACGCACACCCACATAAACTAAAATAGAGTTTTATTATTTAAGGTATAACAGTCTGTCCCCAAAAATCTTAACGGAGTGACTTATCACAATATTGTTGTATTGTGAATGTGGGGGAAAGGTTTGCCTTGAATGATTTTGGAACCAATTTGACTGTTAACCTCATGGATACATTATCAATGGCTGCCAGTCATGACTTGAATGGGAACTGCCATTTAGGGATCATCTAGGGATTAAACTGTATTTCTATGGTTGGTTGAGGCTGTCAGTTTGTCTCTCCCAAAAGCCCAAATACAATCACAGGAAAAACATAGGCTGCAGTTTGGAAGGCAAATAGAGAAGATTAATCTTTCTGTAACAGTAAATTCTCACCGACTTAAATTGAGGAAATTGCAGCTTTAGTCGAATAGATGATTAGCCTTGGTTCTGTCCTGATATGACATAATAGTCAAGAGTGTAAACATACAACAATACATCTCAAAACAATATGTGACGAGGTTATGACTATGCAGCACATTTCTCTGTGGTAATCAACCATTAGAGTATAAAACCTGGACACATAGCACACATTGGATTAGTGTTACATTACAACAATAATTACTTTAAAACCTTATTTGAATGCATTTCCCTAAATGCCCTGTCTTTCACATTAATTGATATCACCCATGACTTTTCTTTTAAGACAGAGACGTTTTAGCAATTATCCCATTGGTCCCCGGGAGATCTTCAGCAAATACAGTCATGTCAAAAATAACAACAAAAATATTCAACAAACATCAACAATCTGTTGATCAGCAAATTATCTCTAATGATTGGCTTCAAATTAGGTTGAAGGTTAGGGTTAAGATAAAAGTTAGGGTAAGTGTTAGTAGATCTTCAATTAAAATATTACTGATTGTCAGTATATAATCTGTAGAACATCTACAGAAAAACCTTTGGAACTCTCAAGTTAAAGTTACAAACTACTGTATAAAAAATAAACAACATATCAAATAAATACATGTCATTCCAATTGGGATTGCTTTAATTTGAATTTACACTAAAAGTTACTTGGTGTTAAGAAGCTGCTATTGGTAGACAACATATTGTGTATTGGTTATTATAAATGAATACAAACATAATTCAATTGCTCAGATAAAATTAAAAACTATGCTATTTTGGCAAGACCTTACACATTTTTGAATTAGAAATGTATTTATTTTTCAGTTATGAAAATCATAAAATGTAATCAGCGTCTGGAAAGCTTGCTTCTCAGGTTAGTAGTTTAACTACTTAGATTTATTTTGGCCAACGTTTTCCAAGCTATAATAATTGTATTTCTCCTAATTGGAGAAATACAATTGGAGTTATGTTTTGCCAATTGATTTCATATGAAGGCATGCTGTTTAAGAAAATAACCTGTGCAGCATTGACTTTGAGTATTCATGACATACTATGGTCTCTCAAAAAAGATTACCCTACTGCACTGATATATTATTACAACTCATGTGTTTTCCCTATCTGAGCTGTCTGGCAGACATGTTGCATGAGTTCCAACCTCAAACTAAAATGATCAACTCTTCACATAAAAAAATCATAACATCTTGATGCCTTGAGGCCAGATATGAAATAAGCAGTGTACTAATGGGTTTGCACAGTTTTCAGGGTTTACATTTTGTGTCATTGTTCTTTTTCTACTTCAAACCACATAATAGTGATTGTGATTACACATTTCCCATACGTATGCTTGACTTGGGCCTTTCCTGTCAGTGGGTTTTCTTACCATGAAAACGTGAGCATTTGGTAATCTGATTATTCTCTCTAATATATGGACCATATGTCAAGCATATACAAAATCTAACAGACATAAGGATGAGCGAAAAGTGAGTTTGTTATTAAAAACGGTTTGCTTTGTAGTATAGACTGCAAAGAATAGATGTGGGTGTCTTTTGATGACAAGGGGACAATTCAGTTATTAATGGAGAACTAAAGGACATATTATCCAAAGAGCATTCAGAAAGATGGCAATGCTCCCTCTTTGTGGTTTGTGTCACTGCATGTTTTTCATTTTGTTATAGGTGAGTCCCTACAGCCATTTGTAACCCAGAAATCATACATTTTTCCTCCCTGCTTATGCTTCCACATTAGGTAAGAAATTATTATTCATACTGCCCCCTGCTCCAATGACCTGAAAGAAGACTTAGTAAACTGAATGTATTTACCCAGGAAAAATGAAATACCAAGATACATATCAAAAGATAAGTCTGTCAAAGTTGACAAGTAGCACATTTCTGTTCAAAATTGGGATAATGACAAATGGAGTGGTTTGATTCATTGTCTAAGTCTGCTTCTGAGCTTAAATCCTTTCAGAACCACATCCTCATGTATGCCTGCAAAAGGTTTGCTTTATCTTCGACAGTCTATGAGGTTTGAAACCTACTGGCTGCACTTGGTTACAACCATTTTAAATCCACGGAGAATACAGAGCATAACAAAATGCTGGACTTAATCATTTAGCTATTTGTGAAAAGATTGTTAAATGCAATATTAGAATACTAAAAAGGTAGAAAATACTAACTAAGCAAATATTAGACTCAGCTACAAGAAGCTTGACAATGAATATCCTGGAAGACATCTGTTTACTCCCTTTAATGCCTGTACCAACCACTACGAGTTGCTGCAGGTCCAAAGAGAGGTATGTTAAAATTAAACTAATGTGTTATTTGTTGTCAATGTGGACGTCTAAAACTCGGACAGAACCCTGCCGACTTTAATGACCTCTTATGTGTTCCAAAGGACATGGCTTGAAGTGCTGCTTCAAAGAGACAACAGCACTAAAACACCGGATGCCTTCCCAGACGTTATAAACCCTTTGAAAGCAGTGGACCTGAGCTCTCAATAATGGCTACAGACTTAGGGGTTGTTGTTTATAAGAGCCTAAAACCAAATGCATGAATCACAAGGTAAACTAGGTTTAGAAAACGTATATCTTTGATTTTGCCATGTGTTATTAGATAATACTGGCCACAAACAAATGTGCAGAGTTCTTTATCAGTTTGAAATGTCAACTCAGTAATGCTGGTTAATATATTAAAACAGTCATGTCGGTGTTATGGACTTTCTTGCCACCAAGATCATCACAAGTTGATTTATTGTGCTGTCTTTGAGAGTGAGGCCTGCACAGCTCGACAGCCTATTAGGAATTAAACCAGTGTACTGCCCTTGGGCAGTCCTGCCAAACCCATTTCCTGGAGATCTACCATTTTGTAGGTCTTCTTCCTAACCCCAGTTGTAACTAACTTGATTTAGCTTTCATCGTATTTGCTAAAGTAGGATTGGAGAAAGAAATGACAAGGTTCTGCCCTTGACTCCTTGATTCAGGACTACAACAACATTTACAGATGCCAGAGGTCCCTTGCTAGGGACAGACTATATTCTGTCATTATGTTAAGGGAGTGGCAAAGTCTACAAAACCTGAAACTCTTCTAAGAATATACGTATTGTTCAAATCATGTCGTGTGTAGCCTGTAAATTATGCAGAAATATTTATTTCACCCTCCTATATTACAGTCAATTGCCACATTCAGTGAAAGGCATTCATCCTTTATATATAAATAGAATGTGTTATATGTACTTTACACATTACAAAGCAAGGTTGAAAAATATTACTAGTGTCAGCTAGCTAGCCTAGCTAGACAAGGGCCCACTAGTTACTGGCAAATGTATGCACATTTATGTAGGTATCATACAATCGTTACCAGGCATACCAAAGCCTCTTCAAATTACTGTTTTTTCCACTGTGAAATCCTCAATAAGACATGAATATATAACCATCAAACATGCATAACTGCAATGACCATGTCTATGTCATAAACACACTGTAATAGGTGACACCTCCTTAACCCTAACCGCTTTGGGGGACGTATTTGAATAAGGCTTTACACTAATCAGTAACAAGTCATTTACAACTAACTCCAGTGAGCAGTATACATCATTTCATTTTTATTTTATTTTAGTGTTAACACTGGATAATTTGCTGTGTGTTTGTGTTTTAAAGTTCGACAGCTTTTTGCATGAACAATTGAAGAAGGAAGGTAGTTTAATGTGGATCGGAATAATGTTGCCATTTGTTCTAGCATAGGGGACTGTTAAGAGTTTTCTTGTAAGAGTAGCTTGTAAAAAAAATACCACCAGATTCCACCAGATCCTCAAGAACATGACTTGGATATATTGATTTGATCATCCTTTTTTGGGGTTATTTTGTCTTACTGAATAAGAAATGTTTTTGGCCTACTCTGGAGAATTGTGGGATTTTCTTGTCATTGAGGACTCGATGTGTTATAATGTTTTTAAAACAGTTTGGTGAAATCGTAATTAAATGCTGTTCTAAGGGAATAGCATACATTGAACTCTACCAAAAAGGGGATCCATGCTGTGAAATACATTTGCTAATGGCCTGTTATTTAATTTGTTTTCCAGTGACAATTTGATATTTCAATCGTTTAGCTATTGTCTAAATATGTGTGCATGATCATGATGTGTCTCACCCAAACACACACAATGCACAAATGTAGCCTGCAGGGGAGGCTGTCAATAACACATTCATAAGCTAGTATCTGAGTTACAGTACAACTCAAGTCACATTCTCCAACTGCATTCAGTAGCCTAATTAAGGCTGTAATATGTTATTCCCGACTGGAATTTTTCAATAAGGCCATTGCCTGTGCTGGTATCAGGATGTTTTGGAATAATGGTTCTATAAACAGACAGGCACAGAAACACACCTATATGTTGTGCATTAGTGAAGACATTTTAGAAAGTATAATTTGATTTAGATTTTATGTAATTTTCTCTAATCTAAATACCAGAATCTTCAAACCTAAACTTAGTGCTGAATGCTAACCTTTTATCCCAAAGAATTGGACTGAACAACATGTTTACCATTGATTTACCCAGCACTTTGCAGGACAGCTGAATCACTGAAAATGGGCCACTGGGGGGGATTTAACTGCAATAACAAGTGGATTAACCCCCTCTAACAGAATTACTGGGGGCATTCCACCATGGGGACCCCGAAGGTGGTGCGGATCATGTTTGAGAGGTTTCTAGGTCAGTGATATTTTTTTTCACACATAGGGAAGAGATCTGAACAATAAATCTAGTCATATTTTGTTTTATTTCTCAAACCTTCCATGTTATAACAATCACGGTAATGTTTGTCCTCACTGTTGTCCTTGTTTGATTGCAGTGTTTTGCACTGATGTGACTATCTGCAGATGTAGTATGCTGATAAATGTACAAGGTGTCAACATTTCTCCTCAATCTGAAAAACGACATCTCTGGAGGGTTGCTTCCTGCTTTTGGCCCAGTCCTGCTCATACTACATCTCTAGAAAATGTTAGAATTTCTTTGCTTGTTCCTGGGTTAGAAAGCCGAATACTCTAGCTAACGCAATGGCAGCTCATCAATACCGTGGTTGGATACATACTTTGGAAGTGAGCAAACAAAGATAATGTAAGAAACATTGAAAACTGAAGGTACTTTTTTCCCTGGCTATATTCTGGTGAAACATAAAACATTAAAATACAGATTGAAAGACTTGTGTTTGGATCCCAACAGTTTCATCAAGACAGCAAATAAGTTGTACAAAATGTCCATGCTTATAGCTCAATTAGTGTAAGACAGAGATTATAACAATTATAACAATTTTCTTTCTTATTAATTATTTGCAAAACATTTTCTTATATATTATTTTGCTTATATTGTATTACTTATGCCAGCGTTGTTGAGGACGTTTTAGGAAGTCAGCCATTCCATTGTCAGTTACACTGTTGACAATGTGTAATGACAAATGTTCTGTCGCCCAAGATATGTTTTGCGCAAAGCATAAGGTAAAAGAGCATGAATTTGCTTATTAAAATTAAATAATCATTTAATTTTAAAAGAGGTATTGATGGGGTAAATGTGCCAATGTGACAACTTTAGCAGGATAACCATAAAGATATAGCCCACTCCGCAGAAAGCCAAGACACAAATGTGCTTGTCAACACAAATGTATTTTTGGAGAAATGTACTACTGTTAAATGTGTGTTCATGTTCTTATATGCTGGCGTGTGTAACCTGGATAAACGGAATATCTAGAATGTGGTTATGTTTATCCATGAGATCTGATCTAGTTACTATGGAGGTGCATCCAGGGTGAAACTCAAGGAGAACATGCTTGTAATTAGTACTTCCAGGCATGGACCACTCCATGGGCATGATCAATGTTAGTTTTTCAGGAATAACAATGTTTTACCACGTTTATCTTGCCTTCAAATCAGTATTTCTAAGTAATCTTTCATCACCATTTTGTTACGGAAGTAGTGTGTGCGTCCGCTCTGAATGTTGGAACTTGTGGTATTTAATGAACTGTCAAATACATGAAGGAAGACGGTCCTTAAGTGAAATTCTAATTTAGAATTGCTATCATTAGTAGTTAATACATTACGTAGTGGAGTTATGGCGAAATGATCATTTTAACCGAATAAACTGTTGTATATTATTTGTTTAGCCACACCTCCTAAGCATTGTCGAGTATTCTTTGGAAGTCTAAAGAATTCGTATCTGTCTAAATAGTCCGCTGGGGACATTTTCATTAGAAGTTATTTGTCAAGAAATGTTCCCACATGACCTTAACAACAGCACTCTGTGTTAAGCTTGACTGAAGGCATTTGATTGGTTTTACTTGTTTGATTGTGCTAAATGGGTGAAATAAGATCTGCCCAAGCATGAGCTTAACACAAAGCCTCCCAGGTGTCAACTTCCCAGCATAGACTTCCTCAACGTTTCTGGGAGTAGAGATGCCCGTTTCTTGATAAGCCTACCTAAAGTATAAATCCTTTATATAAAAATGGTGGTAATACGTTGGTAAATCAGGTATAAAGTCATAATAAGTTTAATTGACCTGGTGTTCTACTCAGATTTTCCCTTAATATTTTGGAGCAGTGTATGTCATTTTTCCCATTTTAAAATTTTAAGCTGCTTGATTTTTTTTATGATATTAGGCATTTATTACACTATTTGCTCTTCACAATGAAGCTCAGTGGTATAATGGACGGCAGTTTTATCACAGTATCTGTCAGAATATCATTACACAAAGCTATAAAAAAGCTATGATATAGAAGAGATGCATTCTTACATTTCTCTGCCAGACATGCATTTTAAACAAAAGTTATGATACTACCACCTGGAGACATTAGCAAGTTCATTTGTCACCAGCTGAATAAAATATGGGACCTTCATAATACGATTTGGATGATGGAAATGCTTGTGAGATAAAACAAATAGCTTTGGGACATGCTAAAGATTATGTATTGTTTGCAATATTTTGCGGGATATGTGAAACATTCAACTCTATTTGTAAGTATGTAAAGTACAAAAATTTAGATTTTTATTCACCAGTTTTTGGACATTTTTTATTTCCCAATTCCTACCCATTAACGTCATTTCTGGAACTAACCCAAAATGAACCTGAACTTTACAGCAGAGCTTTCATGTGTCCATGTTAGTGTTCATTAGCCACCAAGCAGAAAAATAAGACAGGATATGGTAACCTAAATATGTAATTGTATTACCTTGCAAAAGATGATTCAAATGTGTTCAAACTAAGCTGCTTGTTACACACCAGAAACGACCCACAAAATGCTGCCAGTTTCTTAAATAGACATCTAATCTTAAAGTGATAGTCCAATAAAATTATATGGTGGTCATCTTTGAATTTCAAATGCGTTAAATGGAGTCTGCACTAGAGGTCTTCATAAGCTATGACATCCTGTATATCCAAACTGAACTGTCTCTGTGAAATTCCTATCGGACACACTCAATATTCCACCAGTGTTTGTAAAAACACTACCCAATCTGAGTGGATCAGAAGTCTACCATATCAAGAACCACCCTCCCATCAAAAACTGTAATAATGTTTTAATGTATCTGCCAGTTCAACCCAATGTGCAAATACCCCTGCTCACATTCTCTTTGTAGTTGTAGAGGCTCTTTGTTGTTCTTTCAATAAACATGAATAACGCGATTACCTCACGTTATATCATCCAATTCCCTCTTAAAATATCCGGGCCCTAACGTTCAATAACGTTTCCCCTCCTGGTAACGTGTTCCCACCTATGGTTAAGAGTGGAACTTGTTCTAAAGGCAACATTTCCTGGGTTCTGATTCGACCGCAGGGTTGTGATGTTCCTGTATAATACACCTCCCTCTCACTACACACTGAGCCTGTGGACCAAGGAGTTTAAAGGAGAAGTCTTATCACTTGCCACCAGGTCTGGATTCTCGGCTGAATTCCTCTGCCATGAGGAAGAGCAGAGACAGCCTAACGGAAGAACAAGGTGAGAGAAAGATTGAAGAGGGTGGCAATGCAACATATACAAAGAGATTGAATCAGATAGAGGACATGCAGGAGACAGAGAAGAGCTGAGTGTACAATAAGAAAAAAACAAATACAAACAAAATAATAAAACCAAATAATATAATCAATAAATTGTCTGCTACTCCAGCTGTCCAGAGAAACACTTCCACTAAATGTACAATGCTTTCTCTCCATGCACTGTCCGTGCTGCTGCACACACTATTCTGTAAGTGGATTCGTACTTGAGCATATCCATATATAATCCTATATAATCTAACACTACGAACTTGACTAATGCTGTGCACATATGTTAAAGCACTTGGATGACAGGCGTGCTGGACTTGGGTTTTTCTCCATTATTATAAGAACAGAGAATGGGATGACTCTATAGGACCCTGTCGTGCATTACATGTTACAAACTGTATCTACAAAAGCATAAAATGGAGGGGCCTCGTCCCCGACACTCTGAGGTGACAGAGGCAGCATGAGTAGGGTTAGGGAAGGACCAGAGCCCTCCGGCCTCGTAACTGAATCAGAGTCAATGTGGGTCAATGCTACCGTGTTCTAAATCAGTCATTTCTCCCGGGGCCAGATTACCTACGACAACAGACTGCCTTCCAGAAAGTCCTTCTACAAATTAGTGCTAGAAATAAAGTACAAGCAGTTCCATCATTTCCAGAGGTCGTGGACGTTTGTGAGGCCATGACAGCCTGATAACAGACTGGTACTATTTTTAGTTGTGTTTTTTTGTTAGCTGCGAAGGGCAGGAGTCTGAAAAAAAACATTCAATTGGACCTTTACGATGTGGAGAAATCACATGCCAATATCATCCGGTGGAATTTAGTTGCTTTCAGAGACTGTTTATGATTGACCGAAGGACAAAACATACATTTCTACAAACTGCCTCTAAAACCTATCAAAAGGAACTCTGAGTTGCTGTTGTGCTGTTATGTTTTTAGCAACATGATACATTTTCAAATGTAGCACATATCATTGTTGTGTTTATTATGGCTTATGCTTTCAAGAGGGATGTTAGAATGTGCTGAGTGAAAGGGAAACATGTTTTTCTGACATTGACTAGAAAAAGACTTACTGTTAAGACTCTAAAAAAAAGAAGGAAACAAACGTATGGTATCTGGTTTTCAAAATGTGTTTAAAAAACATTTAAATGTATATCTTGTCTAGAATATCTATAGAAATTACTGGGTGCGATTTTTTACCACTGACCTATAGGTGATTGACGAGAATGTATACACCTAGATAATGTTTGTCATTTACATTGAGTTAAGTGGTATCTGGTTCTGTGTCCATGATGTTTGTAGGGAATTATCTGTAATGAATTGAAATTGTGCTTGCTAAGGTGTGGTTGAGAGCTCTTTGGTGCGATGTACATTGGTCAAACTGGTTCAGGATGCATGTGGCATTGTCAGTGGGGATTTCCTTAGGCGCCTATGAGGAACACATCCATTTCAAATCTATGCAGAGATCTTCAATTGAAGTCTAAATACTTTCCAATTGCCCTCATTGGGCACAATTATACACACTCAAAATAAATACAAAAACAAAAACATGCTAGACAAACCCACTAGGGGATGAAGCCCCCTGACGCCCGTGCCTAACAAAGACTTTTCTGTCTTATTTGGCTTATCTGTGCGTATGTGTCTATATGTATATCTATATTTGTGTATTTATTTCCCTACTATTTAATTAGGCCATTTGGCAACAATCAGTTTAATCGTGAATGATAAATTTGAAAAATGCCAACACTTACAAGGGGACTGTCAGGTATCGTGAATGAGAGGACCAAACTGCAGGTAGGCGTAAGGATATTTATTCCTTTGACGGTCTATGGACTCGTCGAAATACTGAAGCCGTGTATATAAGCAATGCATACAGGCTTAATGTGAACGAAAGCACGTCTAGCACAATCGTGCATACACAAAACAGTAATACAATAACGAACGCAGAGACAAGACA